>PVHT020001751.1:20160377-20172655 GCA_004024745.2 Catagonus wagneri
AAAAAAAAAAAAAAAAAAAAAAAAGAAAGAAAGGATATTACTGCAGCTCTCGCAATAGTCCAAGAATGATAGGAATACTCAGAACAACTCTATGCACATTAATTTGACTGATTAGATGAAGTGGATCAGTTCTTTAAAATAGACTAATTTCTTCCTTTCTTTCTTGCTTTCTTTTTTCTTTGCTTTTCAGGGCAGCACCCGCGGCATATGGAGGTTCCCAGGCTAGGGGTCTGATCGGAACTATAGCTGCCGGCCTGCGCCACTGAGGATCCCAGCTGCGTCTGCACCTACACCACAGGTCATGGCAACGCCACAACGGAACTCCAAAACAGACTAATTTCTTAGTACTCAAGGTACCTAAACTCACTCAAGAGGAAAAGATTATTGTGACTTGTCTTAAAGCTGTTAAAAAAAGTATTTCATAGTTGAAAACTTTCTAATAAAGAAATAACTAGACCCAGGTGGTTTTACCTGTGAGTTCTTCCAAATATTTAAAAAAGAAATAACATTATAGTTTTCCCATTATCCAAAAGTAGAGTGTTGTGAAACTTTTTGTAAGGAGAAATGGTGTAGTTGAAGAAGCAGCTACCATTTTTCATAAAAGTGAAACATTCTGCAGATATTTTTTGGTTAGTGAATACAGGTACTAATAATACAGGTCTTTCATAAAAGTGAAGTGACATAAAGCAAACTTGAAAAGTGGGGAGATACTTGTATTTTTTAACCATCCCCCCTGCCTCTAAAAGAGGAAGGAACACTTCCCAGCTCTCTTTTTAAAGCCAGTATTAACCTGATATGAAAACTAGATAGAGACAGTAGATTTAGGAAAGAAGATAGTAAAGTAAGGAAATAAAGGAAAAGTTGAAGGAAGGAAGGGAGGAAGAAAGAAAAAGAGGAAAGAAAGAAAATCTGGTCCAGTACACCTCATGAACATAGTTGCAAAAATCTCAACAAATTTTAGCAAATTAAATCCCACCATCCATAAAAAGAGTAATAAACCACAACCAAAAAGCCTGCAAAAATTCTACAGCTAACATTATATTTTAAGGTAAAGGACTGAATGCTTTTTCACATGAATGAGACCAAGGCAGGGATGTCTACTCTTACCTTTCCTATTCAGTATTTTACTGGAGGTCCTAGTTACTGTTCTTATGGCAACAAAGGGAAATAAAAGGCCTATAGATTGGAAAGAAGAAATAAAACTATTTGCAGACAAAATGATCTGGCTGTGCAGAAAATCCCAAAGAATCTTCAAATCTTCAAAGATTTAGAACAAGTTAGCAAGGTCGTAGGATACAAAATTAATACATAGAAATGTAAGGGATAGAATATCTAAAACAGTTTTGAAAAAGCAGAGTAAAAGAGGAGTTACACGTCTTGATTTTGAGTTACTATAAGTTCATGGTATTGTGTTGAAGTAATATAGATAGGTGGAAGGATAGGGACATAGATCAGTAGAACATTATAAAATACTGAGAAAATATGGCAAAAGTGTAAAAGGAATTCATTCAGTAAAGGACAGTCTTATCAAGTGATTTTTTAAAAAAAAATTACTCTTAAGACAGAAAAATTATGTTGCAATAATTTGGACATCTATTGGCAAAAAATGAGCTTGTTTTAAACTTACATCTTCTATAAATATTAACTCAAAATCAATCATAGACCTAAATGTAATAGGTAAGCTATTAAACTTTTAAAAGAAAATTAGAAAGCGTTCTCAATCAGGGGTTAGGTAGAGAGTTCTTAGATGTCATGTAAAAACCAGGATCCTAAAAAGAAAAAGTTGATAATTTGGACTTTTAAATTTATTTTATTTTGTTTTAATTTATTTATTTGTTTATTTATTTATTTTTGCTTTTTTAGGGTCAATACCTGTAGCATGTGGACGTTCCCAGGCTAGGGATCAAATTGGAGCTGCAACTGCTGGCCTATGCTGCAGCCACAGCAGCACAGGATCTGAGCCACGTCCTCAGCCTACACCACAGCTCATGGCAAAACCAGATCCTAACCCACTGAGGGGGGCCAAGGATGGAACTTGCATTCTCATGAATGCTAGTCAGGATTGTTACTGTTGAGTGACAACAGAAACTCCGGGACATTTTAAAATTAAAAATTTTGTTTTACAAGAGGCAATGATAAGAAACAAAAAGGCACGATAGAAACTAGTTGATATTCGCCAAGGACTTGTATCTAGACTAAAGAATTCTCAAAAATCAACAGTGAGAAAAATAACACCCCAATTTAAAAATGGGCATCAGTTTCAGCATACATTTCACTAAAGAGGATATAAGGATGGCAACACAGATCTAAAAATTTTTCCAAAGTAATTAGCCATTAGGGAAATAACAAGTTAAAACCATGGTGACATACCCCTACATAGTCATTAGAACAGCTAAAATTTAAAAAATTTTGGCAATACCAGGTGTTGTTGAGTATGAAGATCAGTGAAACTCACATTTTTGTTGGGAATCACAAAAAAGGTATTAACTTGGAAAACAGTGTGACAGTTTCTTATGTTAACCATACCTTAAGACCCAACAATTCCACTTTAGGACATTTAACCTAGAGAAATGAAAATTTATGTTTGCACAGAAACCTGTATGCGTATATTTATGGAAGTTATATGTATAGTTGGAAAGAACTGAAAAGTAACCCAGCTCCTTCAGCAGCATCCTTATGTCTGTTTTTGTACCAATATCACACTTTCTTGATTGCTATAGCTTTGTAATCTTATCTGAAGTCTGGGAGAGTTAAGCCTCCTACTTTCTTTTCCTCAGAATTGCTTTGACAGTTCCTGGTCTTTTATGGTTTCATTATAAATTTTTGGATTATTTGTTCTGGTTCTGTGGAAAATGTCATGAGTAATTTGTTAGGGATCACATTAATTCTGTAGATTGCTTTGGGTAGTATGGCAGTTTTAACAATACTGATTCTTCCAATCCAGGAGCATGGGATATCTTTCTATTTCTTTGAATCCTCTTTAATTTCCTTTATTAATGTTTTTCTGTGGAGACCTTAGGGTTTTCTATATACAGTATCATGCCATCTGCATATAGTGAAAATTTTATTTCTTCTCTTCCGATTTGGATACCTTTTATTCTTTCTTTCTCTTCCTTTCTCTCTTCCTTTTTTTCTTCCTTCCTTCCTTCCTTCCTTTCTTCCTTTCCTTCCCTCCCTCCCTTCTTTCTTCCTTCCTTCCATCCTTCCTTCCTTCCTTGTCTGATTGCTGTTACTAGAACTTCTGATATTATGTTGAATGAAAGTGGTGAGACAATTCTTGTATTGTTCCAGATTTTAGCAAGAAGGCTTTCAGCTTTTCTCCATTGAGTTTTATATTGCTATGGGTTTGTCATAAATGGCTTTTATTATGTTATGTTCCCTTGGAATGGTGCAGTGGAAATGAATCCGACTAGTATCCATGAGGTGCAAGTTTGATCCCAAGCCTCTCTCAGTGCATCGGGGATCCACCATTGCCATGAGCTGTGGTGTAGATTGCAGATGTGGCTTGGCTCCCATGTTGCCGTGGCTGTGGTGTAAAAATAGAAGTTAGGGAAAATGGACAGAAAGGCAGAGTTGCACCGAAATTCAGGAATTTGTTTTTGACTGAAAATAAAGCATTAGTTTCAGTTACATTGGGGCTTTTTTGGTGGTTGTTCAGTTACATTGTTTTTTTATATGAGGTGGAAGTTAGGTACAGGTTATTTTTAAAAAAATATTTAACATTGTTTCATTTCATAAGTTTTGCTAAACTTTCTAATTTTTGTTTTTAATTTAGAATACTCATTCACCTGTGTAGTAAAATTTGAAAAATAAAATGTTTTCCACATATAAAATCTATGACCAATTTACATTTTGACCTTTACTAAGCTAAACATTCATTCATTTTTGAAAAATTTTCAGCAAATTCCCACTTTCCGTGGGTTGACATAATCTTGAAGGTAGTATGGTGTAGGGTAATGGATGATTATTATCAATTCTCATTCAAGGTAGTTATATTCTATATAGTTATCATAGACACTGAATTAACCAAAGTGAACCATTGTTCCTAGGAGAAATGCAGGATAATGTTTCCTGCAAGCCTCTGGTCATAACATTTTCATTAACTGATCGTGTATGACTTTGTTTTTCTGTTTAAAGTTTCCTGATTTAATATATTTTATTGATTCATTAACACTGAATTCCTGGTCAGCAACACTATCCCATGCCTGAAACTAAGCACATCCAGTACACGTATTTTCTCCATAAAGCAGATCATGACTTTTTGTGCTTAGAAAAACTAGACAGCACTAAATGGCTTGGAAGCCATTTTCAGCAATAAAATTGTCGTCAAAAAAGGAAAAAATTCAATAAACATGGTGCCTAAGTAGTATGCAAGAAGGATACTTGTTTATAGTATGAGAGCTGAAACAACAAGGCCTTGTTTAGCCTCAGCTGTGGGAACACGTTGGGTATTCCCAATTTTTGCTTTAGCATGCATGTCTGTGAGTAATGGTTTATAGTGTTCTGTCAATTTTCTACTGTACAGCAAAGTGACCCAATCACACATACATATCTACATTCTTTTTCTCGCATTATCCTCCATCATGGTCCATCACAAGTGATCTGATACAGTACCCTGTGCTATACAGCAGAATCTCATCGCTTATCCATTCCAAAGGCAATAGTTTGCATCTACTAACCCCAGATTCCCCGTCCATCCCACTGCATTCCCCTCCCTGTTGACAGCCACAAGTCTGCTCTCCAAGTCCACGAGTTTCTTTTTGTGGAAGGGTTCATTTGTGCCGTGTATTAAATTCCAGATATAAATGATATATGATATCTGTCTGTCTGTTTTTGACTTACTTCACGTAGTATGAGAGTCTCTAGTTCCATCCATGTTGCTGCACATGGCATTATTTTGTTCTTTTTTATCGCTGAGTAGTATTCCACTGTATATTTATACCACATTTGCTTTTTTCTTGTATTATTATTATTATTATTATTATTATTGTCTTTTGTCATTCTAGGGCCATACCTGTGGCATGTGAAGGTTCCCAGGCTAGAGGTCTAATCAGAGCTACAGATGCTGGCCTACACCAGAGTCCCAGCAACGTGGGATCCGAGCCATGTCTGTAACCTACACCACAGCTCACGACAACGCCAGATCCTAAACCCATTGAGCAAGGCCAGGGATCGAACCCACAACCTCATGGTCCCTAGTTGGATTTGTTTCCACTGAGCCATGATGGGAAATCCTATACCACATTTTCTTAATCCATTCATCTGTTGATGGACATTTAGGTTGTTTCCATATCTTGGCCATTGTGAATATTGCTACGTGATCATACGGGTGCACGTGTCTTTTTCAAAGAAAGTTTTGTCTGGATATATGCCCAAGAGTGGGATTGCTGGGTCATATGGTAGTTCTGTATTTAATTTTCTGAGGTACCTCCATGCTGTTTTCCGTAGTGGTTGTACCAGTTTACATTCCCACCAACAGTGTAGGAGGGTTCCCTTTTCTCCACACTCTCTCCAGCATTTGTAATTTGTGGACTTATTAATGATGTCTCTGACTGGTGTGAGGTGGTATCTCATAGTAGTTTTGATTTCCATTTCTCTAATAATCAGTGATGTTGAGCATTTTTTCATGTGCTTGTTGGCCATCAGTATAGCTTCTTTGGAGAAATGTCGATTCAGGTCTTTTGCCCATTTTTCTGTTGGATTGTTGGCTTTTTTGCTGTTGAGTTTTAGAAGTTGTTTGTATATTTTAGAGATTAAGCCCTTGTCAGTTGCATATTTTAAAAATTTAATTATAGTTGATTTCCAATGTTCTGCTAATTTCTGCCATACAGCAAAGTGACCCAGTGATATATACATTGCCATTATTATATTATCTTCCATGACGGTCCATTCCAAGAGACTTGATATAATTTCCTGTGCTGTACAGCAGGATCTCGTTGCTTATCCATTCTAAAAAATAGTTTGTATCTTCTAACTCTAGATTCCCCATCCATCCCACTCCATCCCACTCAGACCGCTTGGCAACTGCAGGTCTGTTCTCTATGTCTGTTTCTGTTTACAAATTACATTTTACTAGGTAGGCAAATTTGCAAATACAGAATCCATAAGTAATGAGAACAACAAAGTCTCATGGCCCTTGGGTACCTATGCAGAGAGGGGGAAGGGAGCTAAATTATGTTATTTCTCTTGGGTGCTTTCAGCTTCCTCTTTTCTCCTCCGTACTTTTTCTCCTCCTTACTAAGGTCTCAAAAGCAAACTTAGAATCAAGTGGAACTTTTCATTGAAGTCTTGTTGACTCAGGCTGCTCATGTCGTAATACATCAGTCTCCCTTTGTTTTGAGGGATAGATGGGCTGTTGACTTTTCTTAAGGAAAATAGCTTTTGTTAATCAATGATGAAATTCCTATAAGGTTTGACTCGCACTTCAAGGTATAATAAACTAAAATTCTGACTCTTAATAAACACATGATTTTCTCCATTCTTTCCTCAAAATATTGATAGTTAAAAATCCAACTAAAACATAAACATAGGATTTAACATTTATTTTTTCCAAACTCAGTTACTCATTTAAAAAATTTCACATTGTAAGTTTATATTCTGTTCTGTAACTTTTTAGCAAAATTTAGAAATTCCTGTTGATCTTTGAAGTATTAGCTATACTATATATTATTTGAGAGAACTATTCTTCTCTTAGTTGAAAATGTTTTATGCTTATTACTTTGTGCCTAGGATGTAAATCCTGTGAAATAATATAAGAATCACTCTTCTGTTTTTTAGGAAATCTTTCTTTCTGAGATTTATAATCTATGTGTCATCCTTAGAAAAGAATTATTGGGAGTTCCCATTGTGGCTCAGCGGAAACAAACCTGACTAGTATCCATGAGGTGCGGGTTTGACCCCGGCCTTGCTCAGTGGGTTAGGGATCTGGTATTGCTGCGAGCTGCAGTATAGATGCAGATGTGCCTCAGATCTGGTGTTGCTGTGGCTGTGGCTTAGGCTGGCAGCTATTGCTCTGGTTCGACCCCTAACCTGGGAAGTTCCATATGCTGCACCTGCAGCCCTAAAAGAAAAAAGAAGCAAAGAAAGAAAGAAAAGAATTATTATTTTATACTTCTTAACATTTTGGGGAACAAAAATTGTTATAGCATCAACAAAACTAATGGTGAAATATTTGGAGAACATTAATTATACAGAGTTAAATAGGCTTCCATAGTACAGGAATTTTTTCTGCTCGTGTATATTTTTATCTTCTGGAAGTACTCTAGTATTACATATACTACATAAAGTATCTTGCATATGTTTACTAAATTTATAGGAACTTGGAATTCTTTTTGAGAGGTAGCTTGAATGATCAATGGTCTATGGAATAAACTCAGGGAAATGCTGGTTTTAACATCTCCCTACAACTCCCTCCCATAGATCTCATTTCTGCCCTTGTAGCAAAGCAAAATGAATCCATTTCCATATACACACACGCACGCACGCACACACACTCATATCAGCCTTTTGAGTATTTTAAAGAAACTGTCACTCTAAGTTTTTTATTTTGTGGGTGAAATAGCCTCTGTTCTTACTTGATTTCTTAATGATAGTTTTATTTCTAGTTCCCCTGTAAACTTACGATATTTTTATTTCTAGTTCCCCTATAAACTTATGATATTTTAGTGGACATATTGGTATCACCTTTATTAGACTTTAAGGTTATTATGATAAGGAATGCCTTATTTTTTTTTTTTATTGCTTACACTGTTTAGCACAATACTATGCATATACTACCCACGTAGTTAAAATTTAGTTGAAATAAAGCTTTTAATCATTTTATCTCTATTGTACTACCTCCACAGTAAGTACAAGGGGATCAATCAATGATATATCAGACATTTGGCATTTTGCAGTGAGATCACATTAGGTTTTTACTCTAATAGAAAGTACTTTTCGTGACAAATATTATGGCTCTGCCAATACTAGATGTGTTGTTTTTTTGTTTTTTTTTTTTGGTCTTTTTGCCTTTTATCTAGAGCCGCACCTGCGGCATATGGAGGTTCCCAGGCTAGGGGTCTAACAGGAGCTGTAGTTGCCGGCCTTCGCCACAGCCACAGCAACACGGGATCCGAGCCGCGTCTGCAACCTTCACCACAGCTCACGGCAACGCCAGATCCTTAACCCACTGAGCAAGGCCAGGGATCGAACCCGCAACCTCATGGTTTTTAGTCAGATTTGTTAACCACTGAGCCACGAAGGGAACTCCAATACTAGATGTGTTTTAAGATTGCTGTTTTAAATATTTTCCTTTTAGAAATGAGAGACAAAATGAGATTAAGGCATGTAACAGGCTACATAAGCCATATTTGGTATCAGGTTTATTAGATTTTGTTTTCTAGGTAAATACTTTGGTAATTACTGCATAGCGGTTGTGTCATTGTGAGGTTAATGCAATCTCTGAAAGATTTTATTTTTTCTTTCAACCAAGTATAGGTTGTACATCATATAATTATTTAAAACAGGAGTTCCCATTGTAGCTCAGCAGGTTAAGAACCCGATGCAATATCCAGGGGGATGTGGGTTTGATCCCTGGCTTGTTCAGTTGTTTAAGGATCCATCGTTGCCACACGCTGTGACATAGATTGCAGAGGTGGCTTGGATCTGACATTGCTATGGCTATGGCATAGGCTGGCATTTGCAGCTCTCATTCAGCCTCTAGCTTGTGAACTTCCATATGCCAGAGGTGCGGCCCTAAGAAGAAAAAGATATTACGTAAAACATCACCTCTGCATTTCTTTTTAAAGAAATTAAGTGTCTAGTGTATAAATACTTTTCTGTGAGAAACAGTAAACCTTACAGGTCAAAATAAGGCAATTTATCATGATCTTCCAACATTAAAATACACTCACAAAGGTATGTACAAGTCAGTGCTTCCTCTCTTTGCCCACTTGTAGAAGTGATTCCTAGCAAACCTAATCTGGGTTGGATCAGGAAAAATGTATCAAATGTTCCATTTGACATGTGAGTTACTGTCCACCACCCCCCCACTGCCACTGTATTTGCTCTTTTGAAGGAAACAAATAATTTGTAAAAAATATGAAATGAGGTATTTACTCAAGAGATTTTTCTAGTGTGCACTCAATATTCTCTACTTTATAGTAAGAGAAAGAATAATGTATTAAGATCCCTTGTTCTGCCTTTAACTGTTGATAGTAAACATGTCTTTAGTTTTCTGGACCTATGTTGCTTCCTTTGTAAAATGAAGAGACAGTATTAGATCATCTTTAAGATCCATTTGGGAGTCCCCACGGTGGCACAGCAGAAACAAATCTGACTGGTATCCATGAGGATTACATTTACATTACACTGTTGGTTGGAATGTGAATTGATATAACACCATGGAAATCAGTATGGAAGTTCCTCAGAAAATTAAAAATAGAACTACCATATGATCCAGCAATCCCACTCTTGGAATTAATCTGGAGAAAACCGTAATTTGAAGATACGTGCAGCACTATTTGCAGCAGCTAAGACATGGAAGGAACTAAATGTCCATCAAGAGAGAAATGGATAAAGAACATGGAGTACTACTCAGACATAACAAAGAATGAAATAACGCTATTCGCAGCAACATGAATGGACCTGGAGATTATCATACTAAGTGAAGTAAGTCATACAGAAAAAGGCAAATACCAAATGATACCACTTAAATGTGGTATCTAATTAAAAATGATACAGATAACTTATTTATAAAATAGAAACAAACTCACAGTTTTCAAAACCAATCTTGGGTTACCATAGGTTAAACCATTGGGAGGGAAGATTTGTGAGGGTGAGAATAACTTATACACTCTACTGTATAAAATAGATGATTAACAAAAACCTGCTGTATAGCACAGAAAAATCTTCTCAATAGTTTATACTAACCTGTATGGGAAAAAAGATTATTACATTAATATGTGTGACATTCACTTTGCTGTACACCTGAAACTAATACAACATTTTATTAAGTCCATTAAAGTTAAAAAAAAATCAGAGGAATGGATAGAGAAGATGTAGTACATCTATACAACGAAACATTACTCATCCGTAAAAAAGTGAAATAATACTATTTGCAGCATCATGGGTGGACCTAGAGATTATCATACTGAGTGAAGACAGATAAATATCGTATGATATCACTTACATGTGAAATTTAAAAAACTGATAGGAATGAACTTATTTATAAAACAGAAATAGACTCACAGACTTTGTAAACAAATTTAGGATTACCAAAGGGGGATGCTGGGGGGAGGGAGATTGGAGTGGGAGTTTAGGACTGGGTATATGCAACTATTGTCTGTGGAGTGGATGATCAACTAGCACCTGCTGTATAGCACAAGGAACTCTACTCAATATTCTGTGCCAACTTGTATGGGAAAAGAATCTGAAAAAAATAGATGTGTATATGTATAACTGGATCACATTGTTGTACAGAAGAAATTAATACAACATTATAAATCAGCTATATTTAATGAATTTTTTTAAAATAAAAGAATTTTGCGACTTCAAGGACTTGTAAAAGAAGTGATTTGATTTTGAGTGCCATCTCTGAAAATGGACCTAGAAAGTGTTTTCCTATATTTCTCCATGTAATTCACCCAAATTACAAAGTATTTTAGCTTTGCTGATTAGCATGAGATTTATATGAAATGATTCTGTGATGTCTATATTATTTCTAAATGTTTACAGTCTGCTTTTACATTTCAGGGAACTATTTCCTTTCTCTTAAGTAGGGATCTTAACAGGAGAAATATTTTTTTCTGAATTTTAATTAGAGAATTTAGAATACTTACACTGGGAATTTTATTATGATTAGAAATAAAATAAGAAAATCACATAAGATCATGAATAACCTTATGTTTAATATACTAAATTAATATGTTCAATTACTGTTGGGTTTAGAAGGGAAGAAGTGTTGTTCCCACCTGAAAAACAATGCTAATATGTGTAGACACTGAAATCTTTAACATGTTCATAACTTGCAGTGTGTTGATTTTTTTTTTAAGGAAAATAATTTTGATTCAGTTGAGTAACCTTTTCATTTTACAATATTGTTTCTCCAGCTGTTACAGTGTACAAATGAAAATATTTATAGATATTTTAACTCTTGTGTGCTCTACAAATCTCTAAGTATGATTTTGGGGAATTGTTGCAGATTGGATTCCATGGAAAGCCTGAGATAGAGTTTAGGTTACAGGATGTTCAGTGAGTACCCTTGGCATCAGCATCTGTGAAAAAGAGAGGAAGGAAGCAGAATTGGACTGAGGGAAAAGTTGAGTTGTGATTAAGTTCCAGTGACCTCCTTGACCACCCTGCTGTGTATGCAGTTGCTGGAGTGTCCCTTCAGAGCTGACTAAGATTTCCAGGCCTTTAGTTTTGAATGGATCTGTCCTTGGTTGTGATCTGCCCAGGAAGGGGCACATCTTGGGCAAAGCTGCTGTGTGTAGCACAGGTTCTCCTCAAACAGTCCTTCATTCAGAGGGACTGGGTGGCATGTTGCAGTATTCTCCACAGGAATACTGTTGAAACTGGTGCAGTTTCTTTGTTTTTGCTCATTCTTCTTTGTAGTTTCCTTTATGACTCTGTGATAGACATATCACTTTTTCCTGCTTCTTTTCTGAGCATGGGCAGGAGCTTGACTCTCTTGTCTTGAAGATTTACTGAGAATTTCTGCGAATAAGTACTTCAGAAACTGCTTTGAGATCACTACATATAAAATGTTTCAGATTTGTTTGTTTGGGAAACTTGATATTATTATGAGTTAAAACTAAAACAATGCGTTTTTCTCTCTTGCATTTTCATATACATGATCTTCTCCCTGATTGTTTCGAGTGTTTAATCTGCCTAGGGTGAGGTGGGGTTGGAGTGAATTAGAAAGACAGAGAAAGTTTTTTTTACACTTGGCTTCTGATTTTAATTTATTTAGGAAATATAAACTATTAAGTGCCTGCTGTATACCAGGCACTGTTACAGACTTTGGGATAATAGAATATTGCAACAGGAAAATGGGCTCAATACCTCAGCATTTTCAGCAAGATGAAACATTTTTAAAGTCCTATGTTTTATCAAAATTAAGCCTGAAGTACTGAAATTACAGGTTTTTTTCCATGGTATAGAGAATATACCGTAACATAAAGAAGTTCTTTGGACTTTATTTTTAATCTGAGGAAAATTCTTTGTACATTTTTAAGTTGACATCTAAACTTTTAAATTATGGTAATAATTATAAAGGATATAACTTGGTGTTTGGTATT
>PVHT020001751.1:20173655-20247193 GCA_004024745.2 Catagonus wagneri
CTATGTTTTATCAAAATTAAGCCTGAAGTACTGAAATTACAGGTTTTTTTCCATGGTATAGAGAATATACCGTAACATAAAGAAGTTCTTTGGACTTTATTTTTAATCTGAGGAAAATTCTTTGTACATTTTTAAGTTGACATCTAAACTTTTAAATTATGGTAATAATTATAAAGGATATAACTTGGTGTTTGGTATTGACATTTAAAAATAAAGGAGTTACATTTCCCTTTAAATGAATTCAGTAGAATCTAAATGCCTTAGCAATTTATTACCTGCCACCATCTCTTGAAATATGGTTAGGTATAGGAGGCTGGTATTGGTCATAAAGTAAATCACTCTTTGCTTCTTATACAGAGACCACCACTGTACTCTGGACTGTGGCTCCTTCCAGAAATGGCCCCTAATGCCTTGCAGTGATGGAGCCCACATTATGTGGGTTGCTATTCCTGTCTGCTGCTGGCAGATTGAAATTAGACCATTGACTCCCTCTTGGAGCCATTGATAGTGCCTCAGTGCTTTTTGACACTTTTACAGGTTGTAATGTCATGCCAGTCTGATCAGGCAACTTGGACCACACCGTTGTGGCTCTTATAACTAAATCTGTGTCGTGTGTTCATGTGAAAATATGTGTATCTTACAGTGTATACCTTTAATCTCCAGAGCCTCTTAACAGTTGGCTGATAGTGAGGATATTCAGTGGACTTTCTACATTCCCAATCATCCAGGGGCATTATCTGGTATTATTAGGTGTTGGAATGGTAAAAAAAAAAAAATTGACTCAAAACATTTTTGACCCTCTCTTCCTTCCTTCTGGTTCACATATCTTAGTAAGTGGTTTGGTCACTGAATTTGGTAATCTAAGAAAGGGATAATCTTCTCTTGGCTGCTTTCTGGACAATGATCAGGATGAAAAGGGTAGGGAGTTACACAGATCCATGTCGAAAATTCCTGGTCATGATGGCTTTTTTTGGGGGGGGAGGTAACCTGTGGCACACGGAATTTCCTGGGCCAGGGATTGAACTCATGCTGTAACAGCCACCTGAGCCACAGCATTGACAATGCCAGATCCTTAACTCACTGAACCACCGAGAACTCCTGACAGATCTTTTTTTTTTTTTTTAATAACCTAAAGGTAGTCCCAGGACCACCTTGTTGGTATACCCTTCAGGTGGCTTCCTATCTTAAAGGATCTTAGGAGATTCAAAATTAATTCTCATTCAACCACCTAGATCCTTTTGTTGGATTCTTAGATTTTAGATATTAAGAATAATGACCATTTGGTCAAGTAACCAGATTACCAAGTTCCCCCTATAATGGCTCACATGTCAGAGTGAGAGGGCATATAATTGTTTTCTGAAATTTTTATTTTTTAAAAAATGCTTGTTTCTTTAGCACTTTTCCAGTTGAAGAGTCTGGATTTGAGGGGGAAATTATTAGATAAAAGTTGATTTTATAGTTACTGGAATGGGAGCACCAGTTTTTTTCCTGGCTCTTAGGTGAGGAATATATTAGGCCCTGGAAAGTAAGCAGAGGTAAGCTGGGGTCATTTGTGATCTTTATCTGTCACAACTGCCCCAGAAATTTCCTCTGGAAGGAAAAGGTCTAGTGTAGCACTCCTGAACTGTTGCAGCTGCCTTAAATTTAAGTGAGTGCTTGGTCTGCTGTTCATCCCCAGATAGCTCTGACCATGATTTGATTGTCATTCCTCTTAACCTCACTGAGAGTCTATTGGAAAACAGCAGGGGATGGCCCCACTCCTGTAACTCCCACACATGACACCTGTCAACACCTCCAGATGCCTTCCCTGCCCCCATTCCAGTAGCCATTGCTCACTCATTCCATGAAGTGGCGGATACCATCTGGCTGATATTTGGACAAACAGAACAGGTTGGACTGACTTAGGCAGTCTCTCTGAAAAATAAGGCCTAGACTCAGTTGTTTACCCTAACCTGGGAACTCTAAGGCACACCAGCCTGTTAAAAGACTACAGCGTGTGCCCCTTGACTGATTTAGGTCTTTCTTGTGGACCTCCAACAATTGTGAACAGCTCTTCCCAGGGGTGCCTTAAGTGCTCATAGTGTTGTACTTCTGTGCAGAAGCCAGATGTTAATTCGCCTCCTTACCAAAAACATAGTGAGTGACTTGCACCATAAGGAGAGTGGTAAGGGACCTTCAGGTGTTTAATGAAACATTACATAGTTTTCAAATGATTGTAGAGTTCTCTCAAATTAGGCCAACCTTGATTACTTAGGAGAACCTCTTGGACTGTTTCATTACTCTGCAGCCAGTTTATCCCTAGGATAGAGTTAGAGTGTAATGAAATGGTGCCTGACTTTAGCTGAGAGAATCAGTGATACTGACTTATCTCTAGAAGGTATTCAGTTCAGGCTCAAGTTACTAGCCAGGGTTGTTATATTTGATAGAATTTCCTTAGATTTCCATGTGAGCCAGGCAGATTACAAGGCTAAAGCTGTGTAATTGCTAATATATATTCCTATACCCGAAATAAGTCGATAAGTGGAAGGGTCATTTTTAGACACATAAAAAAGAAAGTCATTTGAATTTCTAAGGTTGATCATCACAGTTTATGAGATTTGTTCAGCTGATTTAGCTTAGGACCCTGGAGGATCTGGTAGAGGCCAGCACTGTAAGCTTGGCTCATCTTGCTACTTGGGTCCTGTTTAAAGTATCCATCCTTAGTTACACAATGCATAGGACAAATTAAACAGGTTTGGCCCTTCCTTTGTCCATTAGATTAATCAGCTTGGTTGATGAACTGGAATGCTTTGGAAAAATTTGCCAGAAGTCGAAGACAGTGTGAAAACAACAGACACATGGTGTTGGAAGTAATTTTCTAAGGGCCTCTTACATTTCCTCATGTTTTGCAAGCAGAGGCACTGACTGCCTTTGTTTTGGACTATCCTTTGAAGAATGCGTATATAGTAAATAGCCTTAGAAAATGAAGTATCTCTCTATAACAAAGGGCAGGTGTGTTTACTGTTCAGTATAATAGAGATAATGTCTCTCTTCGGCGCTAATGTCAGACCTACTCACTGCATACTGTAAAAGATGTGGGCTGTCCAAATTCACTGTGTGTGTGTGTGTGTGTGTGTGTGTGTGTGTGTGTGTGTGTGCAGACATCCATTTGGGCTTACCACATCACTGCCGTGGGATACAGGGGCAAGGGATCTAATGGAGGTATGCTGTCGCTCATGCTACTTGCTGGGATTTGACTCAGAGGTAGTTCATCTCTGACTCGGGAGCCTCATGTCTTCTTGCCTTCATCCATGAAACTGACAGCCTACCGAGTTAATTTACAAATAGGTCAAAACCTCAGACTTGTCACAATCCTTGATACAGAGATCATTGGTGCTCTCTCTGGAGTGTCTATTTGGAGGCCCATGTCTCTATTTTAAAAAATGATCCATTTGAGTATCAATAAAAATGTCAAAAGCATAAACTTTCAGCCTAGCAATGCCATTTAGATGTATACTACCTATAGTACAGTAGCACCAACTACTGCCCTCGCCCCTAGGGCCATATCTGGTTCACTGCCTGTTTCTTGTAAATAAAGTGTTAATGTAATAGAGCCACACTCATCTGTACTGGTATCGTCTATGGTTACTTTTGCCCTAGAAGGCAGGTTTGCGTAGTTGCAACAGAGACCATATGACCCTTGAAGTCAAAAATAACTATCTGTCCCTTTAACAGAAAGCTTATAGAGCCCTGCTTTAGGCCTCTAGACCAACATTATTTACTTTAAATACTTGCAAAAATGTGTCAAGATAGATGTACAAAGATATTCACTGCAGAGTTGCTTACAACAGTTAAGAGTCAGCAGAAAACTGGAAACGGCTTCAGAAATTATGAGAAGGTCTAGACTTATTGCCTGAAAAGACTTATTCTGTAGATTTTTCACAAACCATTCCTTGGACTGAATCTCTTCCCAGTGGGTCTGAGAGGACCACATTACATACTTAAACTTAAATATACATGAAACAATTTTATTCTTCATGTGGTTTTCTTCCTCACCCAGAATAAGGATTTGTCAGATAAGGCAATGTAGGAGAGTAGGCAAGGGACAACCAGATTATTTTGGCAGCTTCTGCATATTGCAAGCTGTAGGGAGTACAAGGATTACCCAGTAGGAGACTGAGGTATTGCTGTTGAAATTTGCACTTTAGTCCAAAGATCTTTGAAAAAGGTGGTCATTGGGAAAAACAAAGTAAAAATAAAAACCAAACAACACAGATTGAAACACCAATAGCAACAACAAAGGTATTGCTTTTGATGTTGGTGAGTATTTATTCTTTTCAATTGAGGGGAGCTGTGCGAAACCCTCTGTGTGCTCAGGTGTTAGGACAGAAACCTTAAATGTGGTGGAAGGGTTATAGTGACAAGGTTTAGAAGATAATTTGACTCTTTTTAGTGAGCCTTTAGTAGGAAATCAATATCAAACTGTTTTTAGGGTTTAGTAACCTGTTAAGAAGGAAGAGGTGTTGATAGTCCAGTAGGAACTTGAATTTTAGGAGTCCATCTAAGGAGAAGGCAGATTTCTAGTATGTGGTGGCCAGCATTGGCCAAAATACAACTTTTTAGTGATTAGTATTAAATATGGAGTTCCCGTCGTGGTGCAGAGGAAATAAGTCCGAGTAGGAACCATGAGGTAGCGGGTTCGATTCCTGGCCTTGCTCAGTGAGTTAAAGATCCGGCATTGCCATGAGCTGTGGTGTAGGTTGCAGATGCGGCTTGGATCCTGCGTTGCTGTTGCTGTGGCTGTGGTGTAGGCTGGCAGCTGTAGCTTTGATTAGACCCCTAGCCTGGGAATCTCCATATGTCACGGGTGTGGCCCTAAAAAAGCAAAAAAATGAATAAATAAAAATGCAAAAATATTAAATATGTTTCTTCACTGCCTCTAAAGGGAGTTGTATTTTCTCATGCCTTTTAGTTATAAAAGGCTAAATGCCTTTCAGATACCTTGAACACCATGTCAGTATTATTTAATTCCTTTGATTTGACAAAGGAATTAAAATTATTTTTATTCAAGAAATCTTAACAATTTATAAAAATTCAGTCATATTTAATTGTACATTTGATATCCTCATGGGGGAAAAGTATATATGAAACAGGGGTTTTCCTTGAAAATTTAGGAAATGTGTGTGATATGTGTGTAGCCCAGTGTTAACAGATTGTGGTCAGGAAGTAAGTGATGAAACTGTCAGTAATTGAGATAGGAGCAGAGGGGAAGATGAGTGCATTTTGAGGTCCTTTTGCAAAGAGTTTCAATATGTTGTAAACCTTACGTTTATATTTCTTCAAGTGTGGAGCTGGAGAAGGAGTTATCTTACATGCAAATTTGACCCATTGGTAGAGCTATCTTTTGTAAATGGCACTTTTTTCTCCTTTTGAAAAAGTATAGAAGTTGTTAAGTGAAGACCTATTATTATTTAACTGGTTGCCTAATTTCCATAGATTATGTTTTGCCCTACACATTACATTTCCAGATATACAAGCAACTTAAGGTAGATAAGCAACATAGAGAACCTTTGTGTCTTACTCAAAGCTAATACAAGCCAACATCACTTGGGAAATGTACTCAACTAAATAAGTAGACTGTTTAAGTGGTTTATCTTCTATACAGGCAGTTAGGAAAGCATGTTATTTCAGGTGGCGGACATGGAAGAATTTTGGGACTTATGTGTAGGTGGAACAATGCTAAGCTTTCTTCTTGTTAATCAAGGAAGACTTAACTAAAGAGGATGAGTAAGTGTGGATAAGATGCTGAGGTTAGTATGGCTATATTTGTGAAGAGCTTCAAAATCAAGAGTAAAAGTCTCTTATTTTTGAAATTAAGGATAGCAAGCTTTAGTTTTTGTGTTATGTAAGGTAGATGAAGGAGGCAAAACACGTAACACCTTGTTTTTTTAATTTATGTAGTATTATACTGATTTTATGTTTATTCCTTTCATTATGTATTCTCTCTTTAATGAGGTTAAGAGTATTCTGAGAGTGGGGATTATCTTTTCAGCTTCTTTTTCTTCCCCACGTGGAACAAAATTGTAGACTCATGCTAACAAACTTTTCAGTTTTATTTTTAAGGAAATTCTAAGATTTCAAATTTGGAAAGTCGAGCATTTTATTAGCTATTGGGCAGAATGTGAGTAAAGAGAGAACTTGGAAACAAGAGCTCAGGCAGAACCTTTAAAGTATTTTTAACTTTGAGGGGCAAGCTGAGGTCAGAGTGTCATGCTGAAGTTGGAAGACAAGTAAGCTCTTGAGTTCGCAGGTTAGACTGGTGGTAGGATGGTAGGATAGGAAACATTGGTATCGACAGAGGCTTTGTATACACTTATGTCACGATTCTCTTCATTCATGAGGAGACAGTTTGGGTGCTATTCAGAATGAGATCCATGCTTCAGAATCCATAGTAATAGAAAAACATGTTTATATAGGATAAAAAGCAGGTAAGGAAGTAACTAGAGACTTTCATGTTAAGTGAAGTCAGAAAGAGAAAGAAAGACAAATACCATATGGTATCACTTATATTTGGAATCTAATACACAGCACAGATGAACCTATCTATAGAAAAGAAACAAACTCATGGACATGGAGAACAGATTTGTGGTTGCCAAGGGGGAGTGGGAAGGACTGGGAATTTGGGGTTAGTAGAGGCAGACTATTGCATTAGGAGTGGATAAGCAATGAGATCATGCTGTATAACACATAAAATTCTATCTAATCACTTGTGATGGCGCATGATGGAGGATAATGTGAAAAAAATAGTGTATATAAACGTATAACTGGGTCCCTTTGCTGTACAGCAGAAATTGACAACATTGTAAATCAACTATAAGAAAACAATTCTTAGCAATGATGACAACATAAGCATTAAAATAACTCATTGGAATTATGGAAAAAAAAAAGAGAAGTGGCTTTGGCTTTTCTATGACTCCATTGCAGTGACTGAAACCTGGCAGATATGAGCTCTTATATTTAGTGTACTGTACTGGGGGAGGGGGAATGTTGGCCTGTAATAGTAAGAAGTGTGGTTATGAATAGCTTTAAATTTCTTTTTTTCTTTTAATAATCTTAGAGCCTGGTAATCATATTTTCTTGGCTGATCCTCTTGTCAGGTCATGTGAATGGTAGATAGAAATAGTAATACCCTCATTTTATGGGATTTCTGAACTGAAAGGAGAACAGGTTACTATTTGTGGTTTGTGCAGGTGGGAGTGGAATAAACTTCACAGTGCCAGGTGGTTTTTCCTTCTCTTTTAGGATATTGAGGTTTTTCCTTTCTCTGTTGATATATAGAGGTATTAAATGTCATTTTATGTTATTGGGGAATTAAAAAAAATTGTTTGGTTGCCGTACTGAAAGGTTAGCTGGTTTGTGAGAAATAATCTCCAACAGCATTCTCAGTTTTTGTCCTAAGTAGGTTATTCAGATAAGATAGACTTGTGTTATAGAGATCGTTTATTGATATGGGGCTTGGTTTCATTCAGTACTAGCTTCATGTAGGTATTTATTGAGCATCTAATATATGCTAGATACTTCTCTAGGTACTTTTAACCTATTATTTCATTTAATCCTCCCAGGAACCTTTAAAGGACGATAGTGGTATCCCCATTTTAGAGGTGAGGGTATTAATGCTCTTTACCAACCAGATTAATGAATCCTTTTCATTCCCCCTGGAAAATATTCTAACTGATAATAACTAAGTGGCTCCATTGGTCACTTATGTTTAATCAATTATATTCTAGTATGTTTCTACTATTTCTAGTATGTTTCTTCCATATTTCTGTTCCAACCACATGAGTTATCTGCTTATCAGGAATCAATTGTGTTTGTTCCCAAACCTGTTAATAATTATTTATTTAAAAATAAACCAGTGAATTCATAAAAAGGCTGTTTTTTGAAAGGTGAGTTGAGTGCTTAGAAATAACAAGGAGCTATAAAATACTTGTTGAATTAGGTGTAAATGAGACAACATTAGTAAATTAGAGAAAAATTCTGGTAGGTTTTGAGTTTATTTCTTTGCACATGTATTAGTTTTTGTAATACTTTAAAGAAACGAGCTCTGAACACTGTGAAAATGGATAAGTTTGAATTTATGTAAGAAGGGCAATGTAGAAATCTAATTAGGGGATCCCATGCTCAAAAAAAGAGTCCTGATCCTGAGTTGGGAATCAAATGAAAATGTGACATCTGACATATGTATGTCAGCTTTAGGGATTCCCCCTTGTGGCTCAGCAGTTACAAACCCAACTAGTATCCATGAGGATTCGGGTTTGATCACTGTCCCAGCTCAGTGGGTTAAGGATCTGGTGTTGCCGTGAGCTGTAGTGTAGGTCGAAGACTCAGCTTGGATCTGGCATTGCTGTGGCTGTGGCATGTGCTGGCAGCTGCAGCTCTGAATTAACCCCTAGCCTGGGAACTTCCATATCCATGGGTATGGTCCTAAAAAGCAAAAAAAAAAAAAAAAAAAAAAAAAAAAAAAGTCATCTTCATTAGATATAACAATTAGAGCACATGTCAGTGACATAACAATTAGAGCACATGGCTTTAGAGCCACTGCTACTAAATGAGCATGAAAATTCCTAGATTTCTATCATACACTATTCCAAGACCTGATTGGAACAATAGTGCCCATCACTGGTATTGGCAACTTTTTATTATAGTATCCCCAAATATGCTCCCCAATGTGCATTAAGAAATGTGCACGGAGTTCCCGTTGTGGCTCAGTGATTAACGAATCTGACTAGGAACCATGAGGTTGCGGGTTCGATCCCTGGCCTCTCTCAGTGGGTTAAGGATCTGGCGTTGCCGTGAGCTGTGGTGTAGGTTGCAGACACGGCTCGATCCCGCGTTGCTGTGGCTGTGGCCTAGGTTGGTGGCTACAGCTCTGATTACACCCCTAGCCTGGGAACCTCTGTATGCTGCAAGTGTGGCCCTAGATAAGGCAAAAGGACAAAAAAAAAAAAAAAAAAAGAAATGTACACACTAGTCAGGAAGCTCATCACCCTTCCCTGGAATAGGGTAGGAAATAGAGGGGAGGGAATTCTTCCAGAGAGAGGCTTGAGGATAGGTGAAGGTGATTCCTACAACAAAATTTGGGTTTTGTTTTATGTTTTAAAAATGCTTAACGATGGGGATCCCGCTATAGCGCAACCGTATCACTAGTATCTATGCCGTGCTGGCAGGCAGGTTTGATCCCCAGCCCAGCACTTAGGTCAAAACTGTAGCTTAGATCTTATCTCTGGTCCAGAACTCCATATACTGCAGGGCAGCCAAAAAACAAAACAAAACTTAAGGTAATTCTTGGCCCATTTGTTTTATCTTCACTTTAATCTACTTTTTGAAATTATGATTGTGTTATATGGGTGAAAAGGAACGGAGCTGAAATCAAGCCTAGTCCTCTTTGATGTATAAGTTTTTGGTTATTTTCACTAAATCACACCTGTTGAAGTTTCTTGTGGGCATCTTCCTGCTTGCTTTCTCTCTCTCTCTCGTTTTATTTTGCTTTTTTTGGGGGGGGCGCACCTGCGGCCTGTGGAGGTTCCCAGTCTAGGGGTCTAATTGGAGGAGCTACAACTGCCAGCCTATACCACAGCCACAGCAGTATGAGATCTGAGCCACATCTGTGACCTACACCTGAGTTAGGCCAGGTATCGAACCGTGTCCGCATGGGTCCTAGTCATGCTTGTTACTGCAGATCCTCAAAGGAAACTTCCTCTGTCTCTCTCTCTCTTTATCTATGCACAGGTCTCCTGAATTTTCCAGTTGGGGACTTTGACCTCAGAGCCTATTTTGTTTGATTCAGGAGAATAATCCTCAAACTGAAAAGCTTGTATGAAACAACACAATAGCATAGATTTGTAGCCTACAATCAGTGAAGAGAAAGAGAAAATTCTCACCTAGGAATTTTAAATACCTGAAATAATGTCTGGTCTCCAGATCCAGATAAATTATGTTGAAAGAATTTTGGAATCCCCAGTTAGTGTTTTTGTTTATAAAACTAGTACATGTGTATTACTTTTTTGAAGTTATTGTAAAAAATGCATGAAATATTAAAGAAGTAAATGAAACCTTAAAGCTGCATGATCAGGAATGTGGTATCAAAACCTCAGTTGCTAATGGTTCCACTGTTATCTTAGATAGGGAGGTGAATTCATTTTCATATTTTAAGAGGGTATTAATTGAGGTATCTAGAAGGGCTTGTTTAGGATTTGAACTGCTGTAACGTGGGAGTGGTAGCCAATAAAGGAGCAGAAAGACTAAGAGCAAATGGTATCAGTACGCTCCAGGTATTTGAATACTATCAGTACAAAAGAGGGCATAAACTTCGATGATACTCCTCTGGAACAGTGGAAGAAAAACTTTTTGTAAAGGGCCTGGTGAATGTATTGGATGTTGTGTTGCAACCATTCAACCCTGCCAGTGTAACATGAAAGCAGCCATAGAGAGTCTGTGGTAAACAAGTGGGCATGACTGTTTTCCAACAGAACTTTGTTTGTAAAAACAGACGGTAGGCTGGATTTCACCTGCAGGATAACTCCTGTGCTAGTGGAGCACAGTTTTCACTTCAATTGAAGAGAAAATTTTCCAAGAGATAAGGTTTCACCACTAGAAAATATTGTCTCGCAAGGTCTCAGCACTCCATCACTGATTTATTACAATCATCAGCCTCATATGTACTAACTAGGAAGATAGACCAGATGACTCCTGAGACTTCTGTCAACTTTTCCCCGCCAGTGTTCCATGCTTTTCTAACTGATAAAAAAGTTCTCTGATTTAGTCATTGAAAGGTTACAATTTAATGGGAAAAAGTTCAGCCCACAAAATGTCTGTATTAAGCTTTGCTTCCCTATGAGTTTGTCTAATTTCATTTTATTGACTTTACTTCAGTTATTTTATTTACTGTATTATGCATTTTATTCCATGTAATAGCATACATGTATTTAGACATATATTAAGTTAAACACGTCATTGAACTATATACTTAAAATGTATGTGTTTTGTTCTGTATATATATAATATATAAATACATATATACTATATATATATGTATGTATGTGTGTACACACACACACACAGAAAAATACACATATTTAAAGTGTATAGGGGTGCCCGTCATGGCTCAGTGATAACAAACCTGACTAGTATCTGTGAGGACACGGGTTCAATCCCTGGCCTCACTCAGTGGGTTAAGGATCCAGTGTTGCCACGAGCTGCAGTGTAGGTCGCAGACGGATCTGGTGTTGCTGTTGCTGTGGTGTAGGCCGTCAGCCACAGCTCCTGTTTGACCCCTAGCCTGGGAGTTTCCATATGCCGTGGGTGCAGCCCTAGAAGAGGCAAAAAAAAAAAAAAAGGACAAAGTGTATAATTCAATAACTTTCAGATTTATTTTGTGACAGATTTATAGAACATATCTGTCATTCCAGAAAGTTGCATGATATCCTTTTGTAGCCAATTTTCTTCAGTGCCTGTCCCTTGGAACCACTCATTTGATTTCTGTCACTGTGAATTAGTTTCATCCTGTTCTAGAAATAATTTCATAATAATGGAGTCATACAAAGTAAACCCTTATATCTGGCTTCTTTAACTGAAAGTAATGATTTTTAGTTGCTTTCAGGTAGTTGTTGCATCAGAAATTAGTTGTTTTTATTGCTGTATAATAGTTTTCCATATACCAATGTTTATTCATTTATCTGTTAATGGTATTTGGGTTGCTTACAGTTTTCTTAGCTATTATAACTAAAGCTCTTTTGATATTAATATAATACAGGTTTTTAATGGATTTTTTTCCCCTCTCTATTCTTGAGTAAATACCTAGGAGTAGAGTTTCTGGGTACCATTGTATGTGTATAGTTAAAATTCTGCAAAGCTGGAAAGCTGCTTTTCAAAGTGGTTGTACCATTTTACATTCCCACAAGCAAAATGTAATTGTTCTTTTTTTTTGTTTTTGTTTTTTTGTCTTTTTTGTCATTTTAGGGCTGCACCTGCGGCATGTGGAGGTTCCTAGGCTAGGGGTCGAATCGGAGCTCCAGCTGCTGGCCTGTGCAACAGCCACAGCAATGCCAGATCTGAGCCGCATCTGCAGCCTACACTGCAACTCACGGCAACGCCAGAACCTTAACCCACTGAGCAAGGCCAGGGATCGAACCTGCAACCTCATGGTTCCTAGTCGGATTCGTTTCTGCTGTGCCACGATAGGAACTCCCAACACGTAATTGTTTAGTTCTTAGCATCCTCTGTAACACTTGCTGTTGTCAGTCTTTTTAAGGTTAGCCATTCATACAGGTTTAGTTTGCATTTCCCTGGTGATTGATGGTGTTGACCATCTTTTCATGTACTTTCTGTCTATCTTTTCGAGTATCTTCTTCACTCATTTTTAAGTTGAGTAGTGAACTTTTTATTGAGTTTGAAGGGTTCCTCATAATTTTGTATATAAGATTTTTGTCAGATACATATACAGTTGAGCTTTAAACACTGAGGGCTGAACTATGTGGGGCGACTTAGATATTTTTCAGCGGTAGAGTCTACAGTACTACACAGTCTATGGTTGGTTGAATCCACACATGGCAGAGGACTGACTGTAAGTATAGTCAGATTAACTTACTCATTGTTCAAGGCTCAACTGTATTTTGAATATTTTTTCCTACTCTGTGTCTTGCTTTTTCATTTTCTTAACAGTATTTTGAACATCATTAGGTCCAAATTTTGATGAAATCATTTCAAATGTTCTGTAAGCTTTTTCTGTCCTGTCTTTAAAAATCTTCACTTACTCCAAAATTTTGAAGATATTTTCCTTGTGTTTTCCTCAGAAGTTTTGTATTTTTATATTTTATTTTTAGGTCTCTGAGCCATTTCAAATTTCTGTGTAGAATATGAAATAAGAATTGGAGTTCTTCACCCCCCCATCAGGTCTTCAGTTGTTCTAGCACGGTTTGTTTGAAACTATCCTGTGTTCATTGAATTTTTGTTTAGTGTCTTGGTCGAAAATCATTTGACTGCATATGTTTATTTCTTTCTGGACTCTGTTTTCTTTCATTGATCAATATATCTATGTAATTTATGCCTACTTAAAGGTGTCTTGATTAATGTAGGTTTACAGTAAATCTTGAGATCAGATACTTACTTAAGTCAATCCAATTTTGTTTCTCTTATTAAAAATTATTTAAGAGTTCCCATCATGGCTCAGAGGAGATGAATCTGAGTAGCATCCATAAGGACGCAAGTTCAATCCCTGGCCTCTCAGTGGGTTAAGGATCCAGCGTTGCCATGGGCTGCTGTGTAGGTCAAAGACATGGCTCGGATCCTGCCTTGCTGTGGCTGTGGTTTAGACTGGCAGCTGTAGCTCTGATTTGACCTGTAGCCTGAAAACCTCTGTATGCTGTAGGTGTGGCCCTAAAAAGACAAAAAATAAAAATAAAAAAATTAGCCTATACTGGGCCTATTTATGTATTTATTATTTCAAATAAGCTCGCTAAAAATTTTATGGGAATTTTATTGTCTGTGTTTGCCTTATTTTATTTTTTAGTACTCTGCAATCTTTGCTGTTTGAAGAAAAATATATCTTGTAATGTTCTTTGTGAGTTTTTGAGTGGAGTTGTTTTTATATTTTATTTTTAAAATGATCATATAGTTAAATTGACTTCTTTTTGGTGTATAGGTCCATGAATTTAGCATATATATAGATTTGAATAAGTTCTACCACAATCAAGATACAAAATAATTTTATTAACCCCCAGAATTAGTTTCTGCTGTCCCTTTTCCTTGCTTCTTAATCCCTGGCAATCACTAATCTGTTCTATGTTATTAATAGCTTTATCTTTTCTGAGAACTTGATAAATAGTAGTAGTGTAGTACTGAACATTTTGAGACCGACTTCTTTCAGTAAGCATATTACCTTTGAGATTCACCTGTTATTTTTTCATTGTATTCATTCCTTTTTTTAAAAAAAGATTTTTATTTTTTCCATTATAGTTCATTTACAGTGTTCTGTTAATTTTCTGCTGTATAACAGAGCCACCCAGTCACACATACTTACATACATTCTTTTTCTCACATTATCCTCCATCGGGCTCCATCATAAGTGCCTTAGATATAATTCCCAGTGCTGTAGAGCAGGATCTCATTGCTTATCCATTCCAATGTATCAGTAGTTTGTTCTTTTTTGTTCCTGAGTAGTATTAAGCTATGTGGATGTATCACAGTTTCTTTATCGATGTTAAAGGACATTTGTTTACGGTTTTTGGAGAGTATGATTAGAATGGCTATGAACATTTTTTTACCAGGTTTTCTGTTGAACCAGGTTATCATTTTGATAGAGTAAATGCCTGGGAGTGGGACTTCTGGGTCTTACGGTAATTGTGTGCAACTTGCTATATTTTTAATATGTTTGTTTCTTATTTTGGAAGTAATTATATTCATTAGAGTAAATTTAAAAAGTAGGGATAGGTACAGCTAGGAAAAATATTGTCCACAGGGTCTGTTAAAACTCAGACACAGTATAACTTTCAACTGTTTCTTTTTGTTTTTCATCTCCCCTCCTTTCCTCTCCTCCTCCTTTTCCTCTTTACCTCCTTTCCTTCTCTTCTTCCTCCTCTTCCCCCTTTCCTCCTCATCTTCTTCCTTTTCCTCTTCTTTCTCTTCCTTTTCTGTTTTTACCTAGCAGTAAGCATATTAAAAATATAATTTAATATCCATTTTCTTTCACTTAATTGCATTTTTACGTATAAGGATCAATAAATGGGTACATAACCATGGTAGTACATTTGTGTAAGTGAGTTACTATAGTGGGATTTTAGGCAATGCAGCTGAATACTGTTAGATATTTTGGACTGATCAACCTTTCTTTACTCATCAGATCCTGTTGTTTAGGTGACTGTGGACTCCAGTCATATTGCCTGCTTGAGAATGGCATGGTTGATGCCAGTGATTAGCCTTGCCACTCAGGCTGAATAGAGCCAAAGGGAGTTACATATATGCCATTGTTTATGTGAGCGATTATTTCTGGAGTAGGTAGACTTTTCATCTAAACCTAAATAGAGTGATATATGAGGCAGACAATGATTTCCATGAAGTCTTAGAAAACAGATGCTGCTAGCTCCTTCTTTTTCTACTTTTTACTTTTACTTTCATGTACTGTGGGCTACTCCTATTTTCAGAATGTTGGCTCTTGTCAGGTGATTGCTAAGGCTTTGATGTGGCCTTG
Organism: Catagonus wagneri; assembly: GCA_004024745.2. NCBI lineage: Eukaryota > Metazoa > Chordata > Mammalia > Artiodactyla > Tayassuidae > Catagonus > Catagonus wagneri. Next base: position 20,188,879 of record PVHT020001751.1, read on the forward strand.
TGGAGCTCAGATAAACATTACCTTCTTTGCATTTGACTGAAGTGCTAGTCATTGATGTTTTTGACACCTTTGCAGCCAAAAGTTTGGTTAAAAGGGTTATTTGGCTGGAGTTCCCGTTGTGTCTCAGTGGTTAACAAATCCGACTAGGAACCATGAGGTTGCGGGTTCGATCCCTGGCCTTGCTCAGTGGGTTAAGGATCCGGCGTTGCTGTGAGCTGTGGTGAAGGTTGCAGACGCGGCTCGGATCCCGCATTGCTGTGGCTGTGGCGAAGGCCGGCGGCTACAGGTCCTGTTAGACCCCTAGCCAGGGAGCCTCCATATGCCGCAGGTGCGGCTCTAGATAAGGCAAAAAGACAAAAAAAAAAAAAAGGGTTATTTGGCTTAAGGTGGGGATTAAATCAATCTTCTGAGTCTTTCTGACCTGGCTTTGCAGAATAGTTGGGTATTAGAGATTATTAAGCTAATAGATCCTATAATTCAGAATTTAGAAATCAGGAAATATAGGATTGTTTTATTTGCCTAGAAATGGGTGGTTCCTCTGGTTCTGGAAAATATGGAGTAAACACACACCACTCTGGACAGAATTCAGGATAAATAGCAGCAGGCAGTTTGGAGAAGAACAGTTTTCAAATACTGCCATACCTCTAGAATCTCCTGGCCTAACCTTAGTGCAGCTAGAAACCTGGAATTGAGTGCTGCTGTATAGACAGAAAGAGATCTAGAAGCAAGCCTTCTATTTCTGGTATGAGGAATGAGAAGGGGTGAAAAACTCAGAGTTAAGTCATCTCTTGTCGTTGTCTCCCCCCCCCCCACTGCCTTTATCTGTTTTCTCACAACTCAGTTTCAGGCAGCCACATGGTAGTGACATCAATTTACAGCAGGTGTCTGCAGGAGCCAGAAATCTGAGAGAGGGGGACCTAACTCTATTTGCTGTGGTTCCAAGAACGCAGAGGCAAACTCCATTGTTTTTAGTCTGTCCTCCCAGTGTTTGGCCCCGACAGGCAGTAGTTGTAGAAGTAGACTGTTCCTGGCTGGAGGACAGAAAAGGGTATTCTCAGGACATCGGAAAGTGCCATGGGGACAAGAGGAAACACATTGGGAAAGAGACCTTTAAAGTCGTGTAGAGACACCTGGGCTCACTGTCAACCTGTGCAAGTGCAAGGATCAGATCTGACTTAACATTTCAAAGACTGAAAACTGAGATACAGATTCTATTCTACCCAGGTTGCAGACTGACCACTGGGTAGCGTGTCAATGGGAAAAACCCAGATGGCATTATAAAGTCTTTGAAGACTGAATTGACATTGCAACCACAGCCTACAGAAAGCGTATTAGAATTTGCAGCTTACCCTAACCAAGTCATTGCCTGTGGAAAGAAAGATGTCAATATACTCCATAGGAATAGGAAGATTCTGAGTTTCATAGCATCTTATTAAAAGTGCCTAGGATGGATTTCCCTGGTGGTTCAGTGGGTAAAAGATCTGGCATTGTTACTGCTGTGCCTCAGATCACTGCTATGGCACAGGTTCAATCCCTGGCCCAAGAACTTCTGCATGCTGCAGTCATGGTCAAGAAAAAAGAGAAAGAAAAATGTCAAGGATATAATCCACAAGTACTTACTATGCAAAGAACCACAAATACCTCAACTCACTAACAGACAGTATGGACAAGGTAATGTAGATGTTTTAATCTTTTGACAAAGACTTTAAACCAGCCATTGTAAAAATGTGTGAATAAGCTATTACAAATACCCCTTCAACAGGTGTTATGCTAAAAATATCAGGAAAGAAATACATGGTATAAAGAGGACTCAAATTTAATTTTCAAACTGAAAAATAGAATAATTATAATATAAAAATTCACTGGTTAGATTTATTGGCAGAATAGAGAGGAAAGAAATCACTGAACTTCATAGGGCACTAGAAATTTTGAAATCTAAACAATATAGAGAAAAATGATAGGGAAAAATCATAAGAGCTTCAGAGAACTGTGGGCCAGTAACGTAAGGGCTAACATTTGTGTCACTGGAGTCCCAGAAGGAGAGGAGAAATAGTGTGATGCAGAAAAACACATTTGAAGAAATCCTGGCTGAAAATTATAATTGTGTTAGAATTCATAGAACTCTACATCAAAGGGAAAAAAGTCAATTTTACTGTATGAGAATTTAGAATAAATTTAACAATGGGAGATATTATAGTGTGATGATGTGTAATTTTTATTTAGCAATGATAATCCTGGACTTGTTTGACCTTAGCAATTCCTGGTTTCACAGTCAATGGGGAAAGTTTTAGTCTTTTCCTTTACCACTTTGTTACCTGAAGTGAATCAATAATTTGTTGTGAATAGTGGTAGCAAGATGTTTAGTTTCTTTTTCTTTTTATTGAAGATCAATTCTTAGTGCATATGATAGTTTGGCCTCTTATACCCTTTTTTCTGAATAATAGAAGTTTCCTGCTTACAAGGAATTGGAAGGATGTGGACAGCCTTGAGAAAGATAGAAAGTAGATTATTATTTCTCTTATATAATTTTATAGAATGTTAGTAAAAATTGGCAGGTTTGCTTATTTAATTCTAAAAATGTGCCATTAACTCAATACCTCTAATTTCACAGCTCTGTAGTCATTTGGCAGGGATTTTACAGGTTCAAAGGGAAAGTAAACACCAAATTATCTATTAGAAGAGAAAAGAAATGGCAATGGTTCAGAATTGGATGCTGTGAATCGACAAATAAGAATCAGTATAAATACTATTTGCTCTCTAAAAGAATGCCTAACTAAGCTTTTCGTTCTGCAGAGTTCTTTAATGATATGGTGTTGATGAAGTTGAGGCATAAATAATGTATATTTCAATTTAAGTTTTATAAGTGAGCTACTTTGCATTATTATTATGTTAGTTTTGGTAGTACCCATTTATATTTGGATACAGTTACCAGTCCTTTGAGCAAGTGACTACTCTTTTTCTTGGGTGTGCTTTGTTATCTAAGTGTGATATGTGTTTTTAGATTTTCCTTAAGTCTCCAAGGCGAGATAAATCGATCTCTCTCTATCTACCTCCCTATCTACCTGTCTGTCTGTCTGTCTGTCTGTCTATCTATCTATCTATCTATCTATCTATCTATCCGGCTGTTGATTAGGCCACGAGTGGAAGATACTTAGTTTTCAGCTTTTCTTGTTTAGTTGATGGCTGGCTATCAAATGGTTAGGGGACTTGAGCTATGAGCTACTGAAACTCAAGACGAACAAGTTGATTTACTGGTTATCTTATTTATTGCTTTTTCTTTTGTTCTGTGTTTGTCTCTGCAGTTGACCATTTCTGGGTAGACTAGAAGAGGTTTTGGCATTGAACTCAGTAAAATGTTGCCATTTGTGAAAGGCATTATAATGTTGGAGAGGCAGAAGTAAATGCCTTTAAGATCGTTAGGGATTTTAGTATTTTCATCTGTTCCTTATGAATGTGAATAGGTTCATAAGTTATGAAAACTAATTTAACATAAATAGAAGATGTTTAATAAGTTTTTATATAGGTGTATAGGTCTGATTTATAAGGATATGTAAACAGTTCACAAAATATTTTCTCTCTTTTTAAGTTTTGGGCTGCAAGTGCAGTGTATTGAAGTTCCTAGGCTAGGGATTGAATCGGAGCTACAGCTGCTGGCCTACACCACAACCGTAGCAAGTCCAGGTCTGAGTCGTGGCAATGCCAGATCCGTAACCCATTAAGAGAGGTCAGGAATTGAACCCACATTCTCATGGATACTAGTCAGGTTTGTTTCTGCTGAGCCACAACGGGAACTCCCAATATTTTCTCATATTTATGTGTATTTTTCACTTTATACAGCAGTACGATGAACTTAGTCTTGCTATTTTCTCTGTTTTAAATATAAGGGACCAAGATTTAGAGAATTTAGATGATGTTCTCAGAACCATACAATTAATAAACAGTGGAATGGTGACTTGAACACTGACCTAGAATGTTAACTCCCCACAGTGTTAATCGGTTTACAATAGTAACATCTTTTAAAAAGTAGTGAGAATCTTTAAGTTACTATTCGAAAAAGGGATGTTGTTACTTAGAATTCTGTTTGCTGTGATTTTCAGTGTTTTTAGAAACATACAGTACCTCATTGTGTGGGTACTGTAGGAGAAATGATAGTAACACGTAAACTATTTCCCTCAGTGTATAAATTCCCATAACTCTGCACATGTGTTAGGAAATAATAAAAATAACACTAATTAACATTTACGAGTGTTTTCTTTGTGTACTTAATATGAATTATTTTATCCTTACAACCCCCTCTATGAGATAGTATAGTTATTTTCTTTATTTATGATGAAGAAACAGTCTTTTATATGTGTGATTTTTCCTGATTATATATGCACAATAATTAATTAGGGATTTGATTTGTTAAAATGATAAAGTGTTTCCTGGGTGAATAATTTTATTCAAATAATAGCGTGAAAACTGTGGTCAAATCATTTCATATGCTTTTGATGAACTCTGAAGGATGGCTTAGATATGTTAAAATTTTCTTAATTTTATTCTTTGTTTATATCCTGGACAAAATAGAAGACACTGAGTATCTTGGCCTGACAGGATTAGAAGACTCGTAACTGGAGTTTCATGGAATATTATTAGAACTGTGGATCAAGATCAGATTGTGAGAAACCTTGACTGACACATTTGAGGGACCCTTGAAAGATTTTGAAGCAGTATTTGGGGAGATTTCTACTAAGTGTAGTGTGGAATGGATTGAATAGAATACCACTGATGAGTGTAATGAAGGCATCTTGATGTAAATAAATATCTGGATTAGGGAAATAATAGTACTAGAATAAAATACTTGGAGAGGATCTGTTTTAAAATTGTATTTTGTAATTTGGCATTAACTTCATCCTGTTATATACCTAGTAGTTAGTTGAATTGCTGGGTCATATGGTGTAATTCCATGTTTTAATATTTTGAGAACCTGGCAGACTGCTTTCCAAAGTGGCTGCACCATTTTACATTCTCACCAGCAGTGTATGAAGGTTCCAGTTTCTTCAGATCCTGGCCAACAATTGTGAATATGTGTCTTTCTGATTATAGCCATCCTAGTGGGTGTGAGGTAATATTTCATTTTGGTCTTGCTTTGCATTTCATTGATGGCTAATAATGATGTTGTTGAACATCTTTTCAGGTGGTCATTGGCTGTTTGTATATCTTCTTTGGAGAACTGTCTGTTCAAATTGCCCACTTAAAAATTAATTTTTATGATTGAGTTGTCATAGTTCTTCTTATATTCTGATGCACGTCCCTTATCAGATATATGATTCTGTTGTCCTTTCAGTTTCTTTCAATTATCGTGATGTCCAGTTACCTAATTTTTTTTAATGTTTGTATTCTTAGTGTCATATGTTATAGAGACTTTTAAATGGAGCAGAGTAAAGAAAAAAGCAAGCCCTGTTGTCATTGTCCTCTTTGTGGAGGGATTTTTTGAGATTTTTCTTATAATCACAGGATTTGGGTAACTGCAAGTACCTAGCTTATTGGGATGGTATGCTTATTTAGTTAAGGTGGGGAGGTCAGTTAAGAGGGGAGAGGTCAACTGTTTTTCCCTCAACAATCAACTGTTTTTCCCTCAACAAAGAAATAAAATTTTTTAAAGAGTTTTGTTTTTGCTTTTTGGGGCCACACCTGCAGTGTGTGAAAGTTCCTATGCCAGGGGCCCAATTAGAGCTATAGCTGCCGGCCTATGCCACAGCAACACAGGATCCAAGCCACGTCTGCGACCTGCACCACAGCTCACAGCAACACAGGACTCACTGAACTAGACCAGGGATCAAACCTACGTCCTCATGGATACTAGTCAGATTTGTTTACATTGCGCCACAACGGGAACTCCAAGGGATCATTTTCTTAAATTGATAATTGTGAGATGATAAAATATAAAGTAATAGTTGGAAGTAGTATTCCAGTAGTTTGGAAAATCACTGTTTTAAAGAGTAGTACAAACTAATTATAAGATAGGGAGGGAGTAGATAGGTCCAGGGATCCAGTATAGATATAATGCAGAGAGAGAGAGAGAGAGAGAGAGAGAGAGAGAAAGAAACAGTCCTGGCTATCATTTTCTTATGATCATGAGCATTGGTAGCAATTGTGACTACCTTGGAATATTGTTCACTTTCTTAGGTGTGTTTGTTTCATTTCTTTCATTTTTTGATGCTACAGGAAGAGCCCTTGCTTTTTAATGAGCAAATTAAAGGAAAGATAGGATCTGTTTTAGTACTGATTTGCACCCCTCCCCCAGTCTCTCTCTCACACACCCGCAAACACACACACACAATTTAGTTACACACAGCAGAAAGTCATTATTTCTTGTTCAGTTTCTACCTAGTGTTAAATGTGTATTATATCTGTTCCACCTAGTGTTAAATGTGTGTCTCAGTACTATTTTGTACTACTCACAGATAGAATTTTTGAGATCCTCTATTTCAGATTTCTAGAGGTGACTCACCTGTATGTAAATCTACTCTTATGAGTGCATTCTCGTCAAAGCATGTCCATCCTTTAATTAGGAAAGGACAATTAAATATTATTTGTATGGGAATAAAAGAAAAAGAAGCCATGGAGTTTATCTCAGATTTTTTTTTTTCCTTTTTACCGCTGCACCTGGGCTAGGGGTCAAATTGGAGCTGCAGCTCCATGCCCTCACCAGACACAGCAACACTGGGTCTGAGCTGTCATATCTGTGACCTATGCCGTGGCTTGCAGCGGTGCCAGATCTTTAACCTACTGATTGAGGCCAGGGATTGAACCCAAATCCTCATGGACGCTATGTCAGGTTCTTAACGTCCTGAGACACAACAGGAACTTCTAAAATATTTTCATTCTTTAAAAAAAAAACAAAACTATTTTTGTTATTTTAACAGGAAATTGCTACTTTAGGAACGGGAAAGGAAGAATAGGAAGATCGGTGTTTTTCTTTAGTCCTTTTTTGAGTATATTGAAGACATAGATGTAAAACTTGGAATTATAATAAAGTGTAGTGGTTCCCTAGGCACATGCAAGGATGTGCCTGTTCTGGGTACTGTAATTGGTTGAGAGTTGGGACATTAGGTAGGTGATTTAGTCTTTCTGGCACGTTTTTTCATGTGTGAATGAGGAAAGGGGAAAAGGTACTCCCAATTCTGTGATTTCTATGGTGGAGTACCTTGCCTAGCTCTTACTTCTTAAGTGATTCCATCCCCTAAACCTCCTGTGCTCCTGACTCATATGTAACTGATGATTTGGTCCATACTGCTTGGCGTGACCTTATGCATTCTGGATCTTTCATTCATAAAAATTTGTCTGAAGTACTTTTTAATTTTTTAGTTAATATGCCTCAAAGTACATTGTAGACTGTCTTCTGCTTCTAATATTTTAGGGTTGAGTGAGGGTTCATGTTCACTTCTCTGAGTAATTGATGCTTTAATGGCGAGTTCACTAATTATTACTATGTAATATGTATTATTATTATTATGTAAACAGAGCTTGGTTGTTTTTTCTTATATATTTGCCCATATGGAAAGTCATCTGCACTTTATCCCATTTATGAGGCCCTGTGAAGTATTCTAAGAACAGTCTTAGCATTTTCTTAGAGTTTATTGTCATTTACACACCCAGCCATTTAACTTGGTTTCCATGTCCAGGTTATTTATCTTTTTATCATTTGTGGAATGCACTTACACTTCTCCATCTATGTCAGTAAATGTTTTTCCTGTCCTTGGTCTTGTTTTTCTGTGAAACCTTTAAGGAGGACAAAAAAAATCCTTTCTTCCATCTAACTTGGGATTTTGTTTTTGCTGTTGCTTTGAATAGTTCACCTTACACAATCTTTTTTGAAATCTTTGAGAGGAGTTCCTTCTGTTCTGTGTCGGATTTGGGATCCGGTATTATCTCTGTGATGGTGTGGGTTTGATCCCCAGTCTGTTGCAGTGGGTTAAAGATCTGGCATTGTCACAGCTGTGGTGTGGGTCGCAGCTGCAGCTCGGATTTGATTCCTGGCCTGGGAACTTCCATACTCCATGTGTGAGGCCAAAGAAGAAGAAGAAAAAAAAAAAAAGATAAATATAAATTACACCTAAGGGCTGCTCTTGCCTTTCAAGATGGACCACATTCTGCCCATGGAATGCGTATCTCTGAAGATAGACTTATTTTCACTTTAAACAAAAAAAAAAGGAAAAAAAGTTGTACCTAAGGTTTTTTTTTGACATTTTGCTTTCACATCCTCTTAGGAGGAAGTCTAAGAGCGATCGATCTTGTGCTACTCTCCATTCTCTCCTGCCTTCCCACACCCCCACTTCTGTAAGCTTTGTTTCCCAGCTCTCTTTGGGATGTGCTTGCTTATTACTGAGTCAGTGGACCTTTGCCTTGTTTCTGACCAGCTTTTTGAGAGTCATGAAACTAACTTATCTGTACAGTTTAGAGTTTTTTTTCTGGCCCTCCTTAAGAACAAGCAGTTATTAATCTGCCTACTCTCTGGCATAGTAACTGCTAATCACTTAGTAGTTCCCTTTCTTTAAGTTTGTCAAAAGTCATGGTTGGTTGTCATCTAGATGTAGAAATTCTTTGTATTGATTATCTCTATTACTCTTTGATCTTTAAAATTTTAAACCCATGCTTCTAAAATTTATATCATACTTGATCAGTTTCTCCAATAAATACTGAAACGTGGAATTTATGAGTATTTATTTTCACTTTATTCCCTAAATAAGAACTTTTATTATTAAGATACTTTTTAAGTTACTTGCAAAGTGATTTCCAAAGTGCTTTTCAGAGGTATTATGTTCTTTTAAGTGGCTTTCTTCTCTTCCTGAGGACGTTATTTTATCAATTCTTACTGTCTCTTCTTCATAGAATAAAATTTTAATGCAACCAAGTAGAAAAAAATTTTTGAACTGATTTCTTATTGGGTCTAGATTCCTGGTTTTGTTTATAACATGGACTGTGGATTTGATTGTAAACCTATCTTGACATAATGCATGATGGCATTCATATTTAAATTAATGATATTTATTAACAAGTAAATTGATTCTTTTCACATTTGTCTTCACCAGTGTATTCAGTATCCAAAGAAAGTTCTTTGGCAAATGCATAACCTGTCTGAAATGTCAGAGAACAGATGGAAAGGAATTCCACAGGCATTGGCTGAATAGTAGAAGTTTGACTCTCTGAAAAATAGCTTTACTGGCTTTCCTTTCCTCCAAAAGTAATAAGAGGAGCTAAACCTTCAAATGAAAGAACAGCTGTTTTTAGCCTGGTAGTCAGTAGGAAGAGATAAAAGCCCTTTCAAATAAAGTCTTAACCCTATGGTTTATTTTTGAAGGGCTGTATGTTCTCAGAACATTGAGAATATCTCGTGTTCAGATGTAAATACAAAAAAAAAAAAAAAGAAAACCAAAAAACCCCACAGTTCAGAGCCAATAAAATTCTTATAAATTTTCCTAATAATATCAGTGCTTTGATTAGGGTGAAAAACCACATGTAATGTCATTAGCTTACTCATGATATGAATATGAAGGCAACGGAGTTTATTCATGATTAGAGTGAAAAACTACATGTAATGTCATTAGCTTACTCATGATATGAATATGAAGGCAACGGAGTTTATTCGTGATTATATAAATGGGAATTGTGAAAGTTATTTTAGTCACATTCTCTGCCTTGCACATTGTTAAGTTTCACCGTCGAATGGTTGAAGATCAAAATCATAATATTATATAAATCCCTTTAAAATTATTGATCCATGGAATTCCCGTCATGGCTCAGTGTTAACGAATCTGACTAGGAACCATAAGGTTGCGGGTTCGATCCCTGGCCTTGCTCAGTGGGTTAAGGATCCAGCGTTGCTGTGAGCTGTGGTGTAGGTTGTAGATGTGGCTCAGATCCCGTGTTGCTGTGGCCGTGGCTGTGGCGTAGGCCGGTGGCTACAGCTCCGATTAGACCCCTAGCCTGGTAACCTCCATATGCCACGAGTGCGGCCCTAGAAAAGTCAAAAAGACAAAAAATAAAATAAAATAAAATAAAAAATTGATCCATTGTATGATCAAGCCATGTGAGTCTATGAGACTCTCAAGTATTAATTTTTACAAACTAAGCTGTCGTTTTCACAGTTACATGAAGAATTTGAGGCAGAAGACTGTACCTAACCTAAAGTATTAGATGAAACTAAAAATATACTGGAGGAAATAGAGATGAAGTGAAAGATAGGCAGTTTGACATCCAAACAAATGTACTAGTGCTGGGTCATCTCTAATTACTCAGCTTTTAGTACATTAAAGTTGGATGCAATCCTCATGATAAATCTTTTGGGCATACTATTGAACCAAAAAACTGTCTTACTGCTTTTTAAATTTGCAGATGGAGAAATTAGGTGCTGTGTCTCTGTGTGTTTTTCTTTTGGGTCCACATAAGCATACTTTGCAAGCCTTTGCAACGGTAGGAATTAATTGTGGTAATGGAAGCAAAATGTTGTTTCATGCTAGTTTTATAATGTGTATATACGCAGAAGTTAGACAAAGGAACTAAGTTAAACAAAGATCTAGAGCTACTGCCAAACCTAAAAACAACAATGGCACAAAGAAGAGAACAGAATGCAGGGTCCAAAGCCAACAAAATCCAAATGTAAATTTGCTAGTTGACAGGCATCACATGTAAATGGGCTTATTTTGGCAACTGCTGGAGTTACAATACAAAACACATCACTTATACAAAAGCAAAAGTAATTGAGGTTTTTTTTAAAAAAAGAAAATGGTCTTTCAAAATTTATAGTAGCCATTTAGTTTATATGACGAATGCTACCTTTCATTTTTGTTAAAATCCGTTTATTGTTTACTTAATCCCATTACTAGTATACTGTCTTTCTTCATATTCATGAAAGTTATTTTGGGTGACATAAGAAGAAGACGTGACCATTACATCAGAAGTTTACTAAACACATTTTTTTTGAGTCTTGGATTGGGGTCCATAATTAGAATCCTTCCTTGGTATGTTTGTAGCATATTTCATACTGTGAATATAATTGCCATTTTCCAGACCTTGCCTATGTGGCATTTACTGAATGTAATTACAAAAATGCCTTTTACCTTATTTTATGGCAGGGAATGAAATAAAATAAATCCTTGGCTAGTTGTGGGTCTGACTCAGTTGTGGCTCATCATATGGACATGGGTGAAGGGAAACAGAAGTAGGATTTCCTTGAGGATAAAGTTAAGAAATGAAAACAGGTCATTCTTATAGAGATAAGATAAGAAATAGGCATCACTTTCTTATATGTTTAAAAAACAAAGATTTTTTCTCCTTTTTTGGATATTATTTATGTATAATTTTTTTCTTATGAATTAGTAGGGTTTTTTTTTTCTTTCCTTTTTTTTCTTTTATGGCCATTCCTGAGGCATATGGAAGTTCCTGGGTCAGGGACTGAATTCCAGCCCCAGCTGCAGTGCTGAATATTCTAACCCCCTGAACTGGGCCAGGATGGAACCTGTACTTCTGAAGTGACCTGAGCCACTGCAGTTGGATTCTTAACGTCCACTGTAGCATCAGGAACTCTTTTTTTTTTTTTTTTTTTTTTTTTTTTTTTTTTTTTTTTTTGGTCTTTTTTTCTTTTTAGGGCCACACCTGAGACATATGAGGAAACGGAGGCAAAGTAAAGATGTGACATTCAATTCATACAACTTGAACTGTTTGAGTCCTTCCCCTCCTCCTCCATTCTGTGAAGATACAGCCATCTTTCTATATCTGAGAGAGATTGATTCCAGAACCGTTCTGGAATGCCATAATCCATGGATGCTCAAGTCCTATATATAAGATGTTAATAGTATTTGCCTGTAACCTCCCATATACTTTAAATCATCTCTGGATTACTTATAATACCTAATACAATGTAAAAGCCATGTAAATAGTTGCCAGCACACAACAAATTTAAATTTTGCTTTTTGGAACATTTTGGAATTTTTTCCCAAATATTTTCGATCCATGGTTGGTAGAATTTGCAGATGTAAATCCCACAGATGCAGAGGGCCAACTGTACTTTTTCTTTTTTGTTTTCTAGGTTTTTGTCTCATAAAGTCATGAAAAAATGAGGTCGATTTGGCATAAACTTGAATGTCTTTGCAGCCTGAGTACTTTTATAGTGGGTCCCCATTGTGTCAGTGTTCTACTCTGTGGTCAGACTTTGAGAGATGATATCATTTACTGTGAATAATTAGTCATTCATGTTGAAGGGTTTTAAATACAGAAGTTACTGCTTCAGCAGGCTATCATTAGTTCAGTCAGAAAGTAACTGATATTATTAGAAGAGGCAGTACCACAAATGGGAAGTACAGCTTAGATCCAGTCACTTCATTAAACAGCAGATACCTTCAGCAGTTTTCCTCATGTGGCAAGATTGCCAAATGAGTTTTCTTTTCTTTTTTAATTTTTTAGTTAACATACAGTTGATTTACAGTGTTCTGTCAATTTCTGATGTACAGCAAAGTGACTCAGTCATACATGTATATGCATTCTTTTTTTAAAGTATTATTTTCCATCATGGTCTATCCCAGGAGATTGGTTATGGTTCCCTGTGCTATATAATAGGTCCTTGTTGTTTATCCTATCTAAATGTAATAATAGTTTACATCTGTTAACCCCAAACTCCCAGTCCATCCCACTCTTTCCTCCTCCCACTCCCCCTTGGCAGCCACAAATCTGCTTTCCTTGGCCTTGATCTGTTTCTGTATTATAGATAGGTTCATTTGTGCTGTGTTTTCAGTTCTACGTATAAGTAATATTATATGGTATTTGTCTTTTTCTGACTTCACTTAGTATGAGAATCTCTAGTTGCATCCCTGTTGCTGCAAATGGCATTAATTTCCTTCTTTTTATGGCTGAGTAGTATTCCGTTGTGTATAGGTACATCTTCTTAATTCATTCATCTGTTGATGGGCATTTAGGTTGTTTCCATGTCTTGGCTATTGTGAATAAGACAGGTGCATGTGTCTTTTTGAATTGCAGTTTTGTCCAGATGTGTGCCCAGGTGTGGGATTGCTGGGTCATATGGTAGTTCTATATTTAATTTCCTGAGGAACCTCCATACTGTTTTCCATAGTGGTTGTACAAATTTACTTTCCCACCAACAGTGTAGGAGGGTTCCCTTTTCTCTTCACTCTCTCCAGCATTTGTTATTTGTAGACTTATTAATGATAGCCATTCTGACTGGTGTGAAGTGGTACTTCATTGTAGTTTTGATTTATATTTCTCTAATAATTAGTGATAAGCATTTTTTTCATGTGTCTGTTGGCCATCTGTGTGTCTTCTTTGGGAGAAATGTCTGTTTAGGTCTTCTGCCCATTTTTTGATTGGGTTGGTTTTTTGTTTTTGTTTTTTCCTGTTGAGTTGTATGAGTTGTTTGTATCTTTTGGAGATTAAGCCCTTGGTTGCATCATTTGTGACTATTTTCTACCATTGCTTAAGTTGTCTTTTCATTTTTTTAATGGTTTCCATTGCTGTGCAAAAGCTTATAAGTTTGATTAGGTCCCATTGGCTTATTTTTGTTTCCAAATGAGTTTTCTAATAATGAGAATGAAAAGGCCTTCCTGAGAATTTCTCTTCTGGCTCAGCAGATTAAGAACCTGACACAGTGTCCATGAGGACGCAGGTTTGATTCCAGCCCTCCTCGCTCAGTGGGTTAAGGATCTGGCATTGCCGTGACGTGGTGTAGGTCACAGACATGGCTCAGATCTGACATTTCTGTGGCTGTGGTGTAGCCGGTGGCTACAGCTCTTATTCAACCCCTAACCTAGGAATCTCCATATACCCCCGGGGGGAACCTAAAAAGAAAAAAAAAGGAACCTGACATAGTGTCCTTGATGATGCCGGTTTGATCCCTGGCCTTGCTCAGTTGGTTAAGGAGCCAGTGTTGCTGCAAACTACTTTTTTTCTCACTTTATCTTTGGTAAATGACTAGGGATAGTATTGTTGTGTCAAAGGATATATGCATTTTTGTCTTCTAAGAAACTGCCTGTTTTGCGAAGTGTATCATTTTCCATGCCCATAGGCAAATTGTAAGATTTGGGGTGTAGATTTTATTTTTCTGTCAAGATTATATTCAGTTATATAATGGAGGTTTTTTGTTTTGTTTTGTTTTTTGTTTTTTTGTCTTTTTCTAGGGCTGCACCCATGGCATATGGAGGTTCCTAGACTAGGGGTCTAATTGGAGCTACAGCTGCCGGCCTTCACCACAGCAACGTGGGATCCGAGCCACGTCTGCAACCTACACCACAGCTCACGGCAACACCAGATCCTTAATCCACTGAGCAAGGCCAAGGATTGAACCCTCAACCTCATCTTTCCTAGTCGGATTCGTTAACCACTGAGCAAGACGGGAACTCCTAATTGAGGTCATTTTAGTGTATATTTTAAGTTAATGGTAGATAGTTTTGATAAACAGTCCTCTATTTTAAAAATAAAAATACTCTGAGTTAGGGATTTAAGGTCCAAGATAGTAGAGGAGAAAGTCCCTGAGCTCACCTCCTCTCACAAATACACCAAAATCTGTAGAACAACTTATCAGTGAAAAGGAACAGAACCTACCAGAAGAGATCTTCTATAACTGAAGACATTGAGAAGGAAGAACAATAAAATGGGTAGGATGGGCTGACTCATGATATAATCAAGTCCCATACCCTTGACTGGAAATAATCATATTGCAGATGGATAAAGAAGCTTGTGTGTGTGTGTGTGTTGAGAGAGAGAGAGAGAGAGAGAGAGTGTGTGTGTGTGTGTGTGTGTGTGTGTGTGTGTGTGTGTGAGAGAGAGAGAGAGAGGGAGAGAAAGGGATGGAGCATTAGTCATGAGAAAGAATGAAAAATTGCCATTTGCAGTAACAGGGATCTTTAAGTGATATAAGTCGGACAGGGAAAGACAGATATTATATCACTTATATATAGAATCTAAAAAATAACTCAAATGAACTTATATTTACAAAACAGAAACAGACTCAAAGAATACATGATTACCAAAGGAGAAGGGCTGGGGGAGGGATAAATTAAGTGTATGGGATTAATAGATACACACCACTATATATAAAATAGATAGATAAAAAGGATTTACTCTATAGCACAGGTTATTATATTCAATATTTTGTAAGAACCTATAATGGAAAAGGATCTTGGAAAAAAACAGGTATAACTGCATCACTTTGCTGCACACCTGAACCTACACAATATAGTAAAACAAATATACTTCAATTTAAAATAGAGTGATATGTTTTATTATAATGTAGGCAGTGTCAAACTTTTTAAACTAGTTTAATAGCTTCAGAAGTTTAGGTGGTGGAATAGCATTTTGATGTAATTATTTATCTTTATAAGTAGTAGGTTTTTGTTTGTTGCTTTTGTTTTGTGTTTACAGCTGCACCTGTGGCATATGGACGTTCCTGGGCTAGGGGTCGAATCGGAGCTGCAGCTTCAAGCCTACACCACAGCCACAACAACGCTGGATCTGAGCTGCATCTGTGACCTGTGCCGTAGCTTGCAACAGTGCCCAGATCCTTAACTCACAGATCGAGGCCAGGGATCAAACCCATCCTCACAGAGACAACGTCAGTTCCTTAACCCCCTAAGCCACAATAGCAGCTCCCAATAGATGTCTTCAAATGACTTAAATTCAATATTTTAAAGGTTATGCACTAATTATTTGAGTTCAAAATTTAGAAATCTGTACATGGCAGTAATTTTTGCTTACATGTTATTGTAATAAATACATGTGCATATAAACGGGAGAGTTTTAGTTCATTCCGTTAGAGCACAATGCTAATGTCAGGGATTTCATTTGATTGTCTGTTTTGTGTGGTTACCTTTGTTCTGTGCTTTGGTCATCATTTGTATCCTTTATGAAGGCTCCCTTGCACACACATATTCATCAGTGAGACTGGGGAAATGAGTTTAAGTAGGTCAGTAAAAAGCTGGAAATGATTCTAGAAAACCTGTCTATATTGTTGATTAGCAGTGCCATCTTGTATATGATAACTTTTTCACTGAGTGTCTTCTATGTATTCAGCAGTGCAGGTGAAACAGAATAAGAGCTGAATGTGGTCTTTGCTCTTAAATTAATTTGAGACCACATTTTAGATGGTCTTCACTTAAGAGCAATATAACGTCTGTGTTTTGCAGCATTGATTTTTAAGTATGATATAAATATGAAAGAGGTCCTAGTAAGGATTAAGGAGGTTGATTTTATTGTATGGCACAGGTGGAATTTAAAGTGAGTGTTAAATCAGTAAGAATTAAGTGTAGAGGAAATAGATGTTCTAAGAGGAATAATAAGAGCAGTAAATGTTCATGAATAATACCATGTGCGATAAATATGCCTCATGGTTACGATTGAGAGTTTGAATGTGAAACACTGAATGGTAGCTCCTTCAGGGCAAGGACTTTGTGTCTTACGCACCTTTGTATCAGCAATGCCTAGGGTCCTCCCTAGACCATGAAATTGTGTATGCTATAGTAGGAAATTGATGCTTTTGAATGTTAAGAGTTGGAAGCAGTGAGGCAATTATAACTGAGTTTTCAAAGGCTTTAAATAATAGAAGGGATGAACTTAGCATAACTGATAGTAAACATTTCTGGGACAGATGAGTAAATATTCAGTTTCTGGTTGAAGAATTTCAGATTTATTCTCTTGGTAGTGGGGCACTGGAAGTGTTTGCTTTTTAAATAGGGGGGTAATATGTTTTGAGGATTGTTTTCGGAAGATTACCCTGGGAGGATATAAGCAGATGAAGTATTTTGAAATAAGACAATTCAAAGAGACTCTGGCAAAGGAGTCTAAGTAGGATATAATGAAAACTCAGAATAAAAAAGTGGTAGTAGGAATCCAAAAGCTACCTCGAGAGACATTGATAAGGAATACTTAGTATAGGGATAGTGAAGGGAGAATCAGGGATGATGCCAGTTCTCAAGTCTAGTGGATCGGTACTATTATAGTACTACCTGTAGTATTAGCAATATTAATAATTAGGGTCCAAAGCATATGAGGAAATGAAGGGTATATGAAAAGTTAAGTTTTAGGTATGATGGATTTAGGGTGATGGCTGGAGAACCAGATGAGAACTTCCAGCAGGAATTTAATGATTCAAGACACAAAGAACTGAGCTTAAAGCTGGGAGTGTGCATTTGAAAATTGATCTTTCAGATGAGATAGTTGAAAATCATAAAACTAAATGAGAAATCGCAAGGGGTAGAGCATAAAATGAGAAGGACTTGGAATGAAGAGCAGATACTTTTAGGTTTTTCACATAGAAAGGGAGGTGTTAATGTACAGAAATAGGGGTCCAAAGGTTAATGTCACAAATCTCAGAGAGGCAAGGTGTTTAACAGTATTGGCTCCCATAGAGCAGGTAGGCAAAAATAAGGCCCACAGTCCATCGCCTGTTTTTTGTTTTCTGTGGGTTATTTTGGCCTTGCCTGGGGCATGTGGAAGTTCCAGGGCCAGGAACTGAACCCACACCGCAGCAGTGACAAAGCTGAATCCTTAACTGCTACGCCACCAGGGAAGCCCCATCGCCTATTTTTATAGATTGTTTTATTGAAAGACAGCTACTCTTTATTTGTTTACATGTTGCCTGTGGCTGCTTCTGGGCTACAGTAGTAGAGTTTGGGTTACAGCAGTAGAGTTGGTAAAGAGAGCATATGGCTCACAAACCTAAAATATTTATAGTCTGGCTGTTTATAGAAGTGTGTGGAACTCCACTCTAGAGATCTAAGAAATGAAGACCAAGAAGGCTTTATGATTAGGATAACCTTTGACAACATGAAGGAGTTCAGTTTTATCCTGTAGACAGATGTTTATTGAGAGCCTTTTGTTGCCTGGCAGTGGGTTTTGCTGGTGTGGTCTAGGATGAAGCTAGATACCAGCAAGCGATTCATTACTGAGTGAGTGCATAAATAGAAAGAAATAAAGGTGGTGAACATAAATTTTTGTTTTGTGACTCTAAAAAGAAATGAGTGGTAGTTTGAAGAGTATATGAGGAAGAGATTTTAAAAGGTAAGGAAAATACGAAGGAGAAATTCCTGCAGAGTTCCTTTGAGAGAGGGAGAGTATGTTGCCATTACAGGAATTAATGATCTAAGACTTGAATGCAGGGAGTACACAGGCCTCATTACGAGAAATGAATAGAATTGTTTGTGGAATTAAGTTAAGAATAGTAATTGCTCACACAGCTGTTTTTAAATAGCAAATCGTGTTAGGTAATCAGCAAAAATCCACCAAAATGTACTTGAGAGTTATGCAGAAGCCTCTTTATTGGTATTGACTTATGATCCTAATGGGTACTATAAAAACGAACAAACAAAACCTATGTTTGCAGTTTTCACAGTGGTATGGTACTGTAATTTTTTGTTGTTGTTTAACGTGCAAGTGCAGTATAATATTTTCATCTTCCTTTCCCCCCTATCAAACCCAAATATAATTGTCTTGTTGAAGAAGAGCAACAGCACGGACTTTATGAGCTCACAGAGCAACGAGGTGTGTTGTCATCAAAAGGAGAGGTATCTGTTTGTTTGCTTCTCTGTTTGTCTTCCTCCCTACACAAAAACGGAATGCTTTATTGTATGGTTGGATTTAGGCCTACTAATTTGTTTTTTCTGTCTGTATTTTGTCCAACTGTACTTCTTTCTTTTGAATTTGACTGTTTCTTAGGACTCCATTTTAACTCATTAGTTGGCTTTTTAGTGATACCTCTGCTTTTTTTCCTCTTTGATAGTTTCTCTAAGGTTAATTTACATCTTTAACTTATCCCGGTCTACTTAGAGTTAATATTATACCACTTCACTTAAAATGTAGGAATTCTGTTAACTTCTAGGTCTGTTTACTCCCACTCCTGCCTTCCTTTATGCTTTATTTGTCATATGTATTACAGCTAAATATAGTGTAACTCCTGTGAGAGAATGTTAAAATTTTTATATAAAAAAACTTTTAAACAAATTAAAAGGAAAGACCAGTCCCTTGTGTTTACTATTTCTAATGTTCTTCTTTCCTTCTTCGAGATCCACCTTTCTCTCTGATAGTATTTCTTTCAGCTTGAAGAACTTTTATAGTATTTATTTCACTGAAGTTTTGCTGGCAAAAAATTCTTAATTTTATTTTATTTGAAAATGTATTCCATTTCCATTCTTGTAGGATATTTTTATTGTGGATAAGATCTCCCTGCTCCAGAAAATTTAAAGATGTTTCCAAATTTGCTGACATTCATAATTTCTAAAGACAGTCTGCAGTTTTTAAATTGTTGTTCTTTGATGTCTTTTTCTGTCCACTTCCAAGGTTTTCTATGTATTTTTGGTTGTTAGAAGTTTGACTATGGTAGGCCGGCCTATACGTGGTTTTCTTAGCATTTATCCTGTTTGGATTCACTGCGTGTCCTTAATTGATAAATTTGAATCTTTTATCATATTTGTGGATTTTTTGGCTATTATTTCTTCAAAATTTTGTTTCTACCCTATTCTCTTTTTAGTATCTTTTTTTTAGGTCTCTAAGGTCCTGTTCATTTTCTTTTAGTTTTTTTTTCTTTTTATTAAATTGAGTTATTTCTATTGATCTGTTATCAAATTCACTCTTCACCCTGTCATCTCCACTCCTTTTTTAAGCCTATCCAAGAATTTTTTTTTAGTTTTCAGATATTTTTATTTCTAAAACATTCATATGTTATTTTTTGTGTTTTCCTCTCTGAGATTTCTAATCTTTTCATTCATTACGAGCGTATGTCCTTGACCTCATTGGGTATAGTTAATGTATTTGGTTTAATGTCCTTGTCTGAAAATCTCAGTATCTGGGTCATCTTGAAGTTGGCCTCTCTCGATTATCGTTTCCTTTGAGATTGGGTCACTTTTCATTGTCAAGGAATTTTGGATTGTTTTATGGATATTATGAATGTTATTTGTGGAAATTTTGGTTTCTTTCACGTTCCTCCAAAGCATTTTGATTTGTTTTATTGAGCCATTAATTAGATTAGACTCATAGTGAAAACCGTCTTACCTGAGGTTAGCATCAGCTGCAAACTGCCCTATGAGGGTGTACATCAGAGCCCAGCCAAAGACTTGAGCAAAGTTGTGCCAAAAATTTGGGACTCATCTTTTCTGCCTCTCTCTTTTTGAGAATTCTGTCCTTACTTTCTGATGATTGTGGTTGTCCTGCTCTGTTCTCTTTTCCTTCTAGCCAGAAAGTAAGTTTTCTATTGTAATTTTAGTTCCTGCATGCTGTGGCTGCTGCTTACCTGCAGGATAAAGCTTTAAAATGGGAAATTCACCTGTGCTGATCCCTACCGCTGTTAAAAAGAGAAACTCATTCTGCTCTCTTCTTCCAAGCTTATATTACTATCCAAAATCAGCCTGGTTTTGTTCACTCCCTTGGTAGACCTCTTAGGTTTACTCTTAAGGTGGAGCCTTTAGGTAGTTGTTTTGTGTTTATAATTTTTCTCCACAATTTATAGTAGCTCTCTTACAGGAGCCTACTGCATCACGTTGGAAGCTGAGCTCATTTGTTCAGTTTTGAGATTTCCTACAACATATATGTAATCCACTTTTTTTGTTTGTTTGTTTCTTTTTTGGCTGCCTTGTGACATATGGTATTCCCAGGCCAGGGTTCAGATCCTAGCCACAACTGCAACCTGTGCTGCAGCTGTGGCCTGTGCCACAGCTGTGGCAGTGCCGAATTATTTAACCCACTGTGCTGGGCTGGGGAATCAAACCTGTGTCCTGGCACTGCAGAGATGCTGCAGAGACGCCTCAGAGACACCACAGATCCTATTGTACCACAGTGGGAACTCCTATGATCTTCTTTTAAAAATAATACTTTTTTAAAACAATGCTTTTAAAATAATAATAATTATAGTTTTACTTATTCTTAAAGTTCTATTTGGATATCCATCTTCTACTTTGGATTCCCTTTTTTGTTTTTAACCCATCTTTAGTTACTGCATTTTATGACAGACTGTCATGTGAATGCCCTAATTTTATGTTCCTTAACCATTTAGTAGACATTTTGAATGCAGAATACCACATTTCTGCAAGGTACCAGAAGTACATAGAGATGAACAAGATATATTACCTACTACAAAGTTTTATTTGTAGGGTATACATAAAAACAACTATTGATGTTGCAGATTAAATCAGTACAAATTAATTTCTGAAGTAGTTGATTGATTTTGACTTAATTGATGGAGAATAGTTTTCAGAGGAGAAGGATCTTAAGTTGATTCAAAATTAGAAACTGTATAGGTGGGGCAAAAGATAAGGGTGGATATTCTAGGGCTGGGAAACAATGGGAGAAGAATATGAATATGTACCAAGCCTTGGCGTGTTTGGGTAGTGATTAAGAGGCTGGAGCATTGACTTTTCTGAAAGCTATAGTATGTACTAAAGCTGAAAAAAGTAAATTGAGTCTACCTTGAAGAATGCCCTGCTCAGGAGTGTGAATGTTATTCTGAAGCAGCAGAGGATCACATTTGAAAAGTGAATGGATGTGATCCAGCTTGTGTTTATGGCAAGATAAGTGTGCTGGCAATGTTAACTATGAATTGGAATGGGAACATAATAGAAAAATAAGCAATATCCAGGACCTGAACCAAAGCACTGTATATGTGAGGAGAACAAGGGATAGTTATGCAAATATTGTCAAAGTAGATGTTAATACAATGAGTAACTGGTTAAAGGAATATATGAAAGAAATGTTAACAAATTTAAGAGAATCACTACATTTCTAACCACATTTGTAAAATATCCTAACATCATGCTGACTATATGAAACTTCGGGAACAATTTTTTATTTAGAATTCTTTTTTTATAATAGTGTCCTTTACACTGTACTATAGTGAATGCAGAGTGGTTTTTCTTAGGACATGTGACAAGATCATTTGAAAGCTGAGTACGTAACATCTGTGAGGAGTTGGGTTTCTCTAAAACTTTTTAATAATTTTTTTGTTTTTTGAGGGTAGTTAGTTTTCTAGTTCAGAGTCATTTATAGTCTGACTGCTTCTCACTGGAATTTTTAAACTGTTCATTTATATAGAATATTGGTTTTGATTATTGTCTAAAGAGGAATGGTAAACTAACAGGGGACAAGTTTCAGCCCCACTTTTATTAAACTGATTGTATTATTTCCACTTAATGTTATGTATTTCTTTCACAAATATTTGCTAGTGTCTGTTGTATATCAAGCATTTTTCCAGGAACCAAACATAAAACAATGAACAAAATAGACTACACCCTTGTTTTGATGGAAATTTCAATCTATTGGGAAGAAAACAAATGGTAAACATCCCCCCATAATATGATATTCGAACCAAAAGAGCTGAAAAAAATTAGGGGAACAGACCACTCAGATATCTGGGAGAAAGCATTTTATGAAGAGGAAAGAGCAAATGGCATGGCCCTGAGGAGGAATCAGGTTTGGTGTGTTTGAGCAAAAACAGGGTTCATGTTGTTGAAATAGAGTAATCTAAGAGAATGAATAGTAGGAGATGAAGTCAGAGAAGTGGGAGGCAGGACCCATAGAACATTGTAGACTGGTGGGTTTAATACTGAATGAGATGGGTAGATTTTGAGCATAGGATTTACATGATTTGAGTTGTTTCATAAAGGTCATTCTAGTTCCTGTGTAGAGAATACAGACTATAGGAGGGACAAGAAGGGAGATCCTTTAGGAGGCTAGTGTTGTAATACAGGTCGAGATGATGGTAGCTCAGACTAAAATGATCATGGTAAAACTAGTGAGTTGTAGCTAGATACTGGAAGTATTTATAAGATAAACCAGCCGAGTGGGATTGAGAGACTGAGCAGGGACATTTTTTGCTGAGATTCATCCAGAGTTGGAGAAGAGGTGTCAAGACTTTTTTAAGGGTGGACTTCTTTAGTGCCTCTTTAGAAGGAAAACATCTGTCAGTCTTGTTTAGGTCCAATGCTCTGTTATTTAGATTAGAGAGGAGTGTTGCTGTTGCTTCTCAGGTGCAGTGGAAGTTCTTTTCTTTTTTCCAGAAACTTGACAACTCATCTGCTCAAGAGCTTTGTTGGGTTAGAATGTCTCTTGAGACAGAGGAAATCATCAATACACCAGGTCCCTGGATACTTCCCAAGGTGGTAAAAAATACCTGCTTGCCCTCTGAAAACTTAGTTTCTGTCCTTGGCCATTAGGGAGGTTTTTTTTTTTTTCTAAACAGACCTAGTGTACTTGGGCATTAGAGTATTCATACTTTTAAACTTTTGTTCTCATCAGTAACAAACAGAAGTTGTGATTAAATTTTAAAAAATAACCTCAAAAGATAGTTCCTTCTATTCCTTTTTCTCGTCTTATTTTCTTACATACTTGAAGAAGAATCAAACTTTTTAATTTGACAGTTCATTGTACAGAGCCTGGATTTTTTATTAGTAAAAAAAACCCTCTATAACCAGTGTTATATACTTCATATGAAGCAACAGTTCATCTCTTAAATTTTCTTACAATTTCAACATTTCCATAACTTTTGTTTTTCATTCATTTTTGTTTTTCATTCATGTGTAGCCTAAAAACAAAGGATTTGCTTTTGTATGCTAATTGATTCTGTTTCACAGTGAATTTCTGGAAAAAACACATGAACAGATTTATTTCCTAAGTATCTAAAATTTGAAAAATACAATAAAAATGTTTATGGTTAGGGTTTTAGGTGTATATTGTTTTACAATTGATCGCAGCTTTTGAGTCTTATCTAAAGGAATATCATTACTCCACAAATAAAATTGAGTGAAGAAACTGTTGAATAAATACGTACATGGGTTTGGTTATCTAGTATAGCTGTCTCCAGTCAGATTTCTTTTATCAAATCATCTATCGAATCACCCTATAGCAGATGGCAGTCCTGTGAAGTTTATTATCTTTCCCTTATTTATAAGTGTTGGGGTTTTATATTTTTGAAGTACATTTTACTTGCTAGAATAAAAAATTGATTTCAGTGCTACCTCAAGCTGTGTGTGTATGAGAGAGAGAGACAGAGACAGAGAGATGTATACGATCCCCTCTGCTCTTCCTTCCAGCCTTAAATGTCCCCATACCGCCAAGAAAAGTGACTGTATTAACTTGTTTTTCTTACCAGTTCTGCCATGGGGATAACCTAACTATTCTTCTCTCCATTCTTTGTCTCACTTCCTGTTCCCTTTCGTTCCTTCTCCACTGTTACCTGAAATATTTTCTCCATTCCAGACTTGCTTCCCCCTTTAGCCTATTTGTAGTCTAGGGTGGCAGAGTCTCTAGTGATAGGTCAGGTGGTGGCAGGTGGGAGAGAAGGAGCTGGTCTGCAGCTTTGCTCCTCATTCACCCCTTTTATCTCTGAGCAGATCTTATCTGAGCCTTACCAAATCTTGAATAATGCTTTATGTACACAAGCTCTCTTTGAAGCCCCATGGGGCCCAGATAAGGGGGACAAACAGGTGTATAGAGTATAAGAAAGTCATTACAAAGGAAGGAAGCAGATCTTTTCATTGAATTCGCAACCTTGTTTTTAGATGTAGAGTCTGAAATTTGATGTTTTGTTCTTTACTGGAGAATATTAAATAAAAATAGTATGGCTTTTAAAATGGGGCACATGTAATCAAAATTTATATTGAATTTTAATCCATTCCATTCAGAAAAGCAAGTACTTAAGAGATTCTGTATATAAAAGACTAGGAAAAAAGTTATTTAAGTCTTGATATTAGTTAAATTATTAACTTTTAAATTTGTTGAATATAAATAGATTAATTAGAAAGTTAAACAAGACTCAGAAATGTTTCTACCACTTAATCGTTACACTACCATTTTCATCTGTCAGTTGAGGCACTAGGATCTCAAAAAATGTTGAATTGACATTTATGGAGTAAAAATAAAAAGGAAGAAAATATATAGCAATGGTGATTCAGATATATCTTAACAGAAATGTTTTCCTCCTGATTACTATATTGCAAAATTGTATATTTTCTTGCTGAGCATTTTTCAGAGTTTGATCAATGGGTATAATTTAATTATTGTTTATTTTCTGTTTGTGATTTCTTTTTCACTGGTTACCTTGGTCTGCAGGCTGGAGCTTTGGAAAGTTTATTATTCCTGTCATATTTCTGTGTTTGAACAGCCATTGTCTTCATAAGAAAGGAGTTATTGATGCTAAGGGATGACTCTTGCCTTTGTCAGTGCCAGCCACGACCTTCTATTCAGAGTCTGGATGCATTAACAGTAAAACTGTAGACCTCTGGTGTAAACCCTAGCCAGATGCTTATTATTGTATAGCATCCTTTGAGCCCCCTACATGTCCTGTATCACTGGTATGTAGTACTCTTTAGCTGGTGGCCTAATGAATTGCTGTTCGATTTAATTAATCTTAACTCTTCTTTATTGCTGTAAAAGTGATTAGTGTCACTTGATGAGAATTGAGTATATATTTTAATGGAATTTCATTTGTCACTTTAAAATTTTGCCTGATAAAACTAAATATAGTAAAATTCATTGAATTATTAAAAAATAAATCCAAAAAATAAAGTTTTGTCTGAGATGTTTTCTATAGCAGGTAATCATCTTTGCTATCTTTTCTTTTGCAAACATAGGCCTCATATTTATTATTTGTGATAAAACAGCTCAGTCATAAGATGAATTATTTTCATGATCATTAAAGTAAGTTTGCATTATATGTTCTAAATGTTCAGTAAGTTTGCATTATATGTTCTAAATGTTCAGTGCCCAGGCCCACAGTTCTACTTTCTGTTTCTGTGGATTTGTCTACTCTAGGTGCTTCATATAGTATTTGTCCTTTTGTAACTGGCTTATTTCACTTAACACAGTGTCTTAGGGTTACATGTGTAAGAATTTTGTTCCTTTTTAAGGTCGAATAATATTCTATTGTATGTATATACCACATTTTGTTTATCCATTCATCTGTCAGTGGACACTGATGTTTCTTCACATTTTGACTATTATAAATAATGCTACTGTGAACATGGGTGTACAGTTATTTGAAACCCTGCTTTCAGGAGCCAGTTTACTTTTGCATTTTACTTTGGCCATATGATATTTTAAAAATCTTAACTCATAGAAAAAAGTTACAGATGGAAAGTATAGCCTTTTTAAATAACATTTTTAATAAAATTATTTGCAATTTCACAAGTAGTTTTATATTAATGGATTTTGTTGATAGTAGCTTTGTCTTAGACTGGGTCTCATAGCAATCTTATATGCTGTTCTACAGTCTTAATTGTAAAGAAAATACTTGGAAAATAGCCCGCAGGTAACTGAATACTGGAGAGATGGTTAACAAAGTATGTTTTTACATGATATTCCTCAAACTTGTAGAATCTCTCTTAAATCTAGAATTTTAATAAGAATTCTCCAAGAATGAACACTGTGTTGTTGCTTTTTTTTTCTTTTTAAACATGTAATCTGTGTGTTTTCAAAGTTTCTAACTCATTTGAGTGTGCCTGGTGTGTTGTCGCTTATAGGTACTCATCTTTTTCTGCTTTTGATTCAGGAAGTACAGATTCATAAAAAGAATAAATAAGGTCCTACTAGCTGAATTAGTAACTAGTGTATTCGACTTTGGATACTGACTTTCTTACCCTACTTTAGCCACCTATCCCTTCAGTTTGCAATTATGTTCCTGTGAAAGACCCTTGGCAGTCTTGGCTAGTAGCTGGAGACTTCATGACATTTAACTTATTACAAACCACTTCTCATCAAAATCACAGAGAACTTCAAGGAATTTTTTGGAAGAGAGAGAGGTTCTAAACTTAACAGAATGTTGTTTTTGTAACATCAGAGTTTTCTTATGGAAAAATGAAACAAAGCAATCAGCCATTTGTATTTCATCAGAGAAGGAAGTTCAGAAGGTGTTGGGACAGTATACCCTGTTAGTTAAGGATGGAAAAGACTGGTCCTCAAAACAAAAAAGGGAGAAATGGTGGATTGAGAGATCTCCACTCTTTAAACTTTTTTTCTGGGGATTGATTGGAAGGTAAAGATAATGGAGCCAAAGCTTCAGAAGGTACATTAAGGAGCACACTGAATTGTTTTGTTTATGATAGTGAATCCTTCTCACTTTGCATTTTTCTTTCCTTTCCTAAGAGTGGACCTACTCATTTACAATCAGATTTTAGAAGAAATTTTTATTAGGATGAGTAATCACATCATTTTTGATTAGTTTTGACATAACAGCATTGACTTGAATGTGGTTTGATATAGTTTGGTTTATTTTGATATCTTCCATTAAGAATATGTAATCAGTGCTCTGAGAGAAACCAGTTTTACTAATTTGAGCAATTATTTGTTTGACTTGTTTCATTTTCTAACCCTTATTCACTTCTTATTTTCATGGAAAGAATACTAAACTATAGAAAGTTGGGAAGGCAGGTTCATCTATTCTTAGAAGTGGCAATGGATGGAGATGGGGTTGGAGAGACATAAAAGCCGTGTTTGAAAGTTTCGAAAAACATATATTGGTTCTGAAATTCTGCAGTGTATCGAGGACATTGTATAGAGCAATGAGATACTACAAAATAACTTACTTCTGACAAGTTCCAGAGACAAGGTATCATCAAATGCAGATACCACTCACTGCTCTACCAAACAAAAGCCATCACAGTATCCTTTTGGATTTATATCTTTCACTTTCTTCTTTCCTTAGGTATGGATGAACGAGGAGGTACGACATCTTGGGGAACAAGTGGTCAACCAAGCCCCTCCTATGACTCATCTAGAGTAAGTTTGCTCATCAACCCTTGATTAAAACTATAAAGATAATTTGGCAGAATAAGTAAGTTCCTTCATATATAAATTGTTTCTTAAGAGAAGTGAAGGTTAACTTATTTTATGGGAATATAGTAAGAATACCAACTACCTTCAGAGTAGATTTATTTCTTTCCATTAACTGTCATATTTTGGGAGTTTATTTTATTTCCTACAAGTGAAAGAAATATTCTTGGTGCTATTTCTACACCTCAGCTACTTTATAATACTCTTTACCAAAGTTGGAAGAGCTTGGAATGTCTCACTAAGTATTCTTCAAACATAGTCATTTTTCTTATATTATTTATTTGCTTAGAGAGCTCTCAGAGTACCAGCTTCTAGTCTCCCCCTTTCCGTTCTTGCTACAGTAGTCATCAGCCATTTATATCAGGGATTCTATAGCCCTGTCTCTTGGAAGCATGTCAAAACAGACATAACAGATGACATCCTGGTTGGCAGTTAAGAGAAAATAGGACCAAGCTAACATTGTACACATTGAAAGGTAAAGGATTAGAGCCTTTTCTAGCAAAACAAACAACTCTCTTAAACTTTTAAAATTAGACCAAAGAACTGACAATAAAATTAAACACTGTGCTCCCAGATTCCACAATAAATTGGTGAGGTTAAGAGGTACCTTTTGCAAAAGGTCATACTTTGAATGAATAAATGAACTATTTATTTCTCTTAGAATTAACCAAGAGAAAATAGACAAGCATAAAATTCGCGGATACTTAACTCTAGAAGCAGATTGGTTTAAGTGGAAGAAAACCTGAATAATGTGATTGGAATTCATAGTCTCCATATGGGTTATACTCTTTTGCACTGAAAAATGCTGAGTGAAAATACTTTTGAAAAGATGTGGTTTTGCTATCATTACATTTGGCTGTAAATATGTTTAATTTATTTAAAATACTTTGCGAAAGAACTAGGATAGTCAGGTGGAATCCAAAAAGCTATAGAGGCTATTAAACATGGGTTTTAGTGTTTCCCTTTTTGGAATCAGTGCTGAGAAAGCTGGGGTGTAGAGTAAATAGCACTGTCCTGGGTATCACAAGACTTGCATTTACTGTTGACTCTACCGTGAACTTGCTGCTTAATCTGTGATATGATAGTTTATCTGGTGGATAAACTGGTTGATGTCCAAATATCCTTCCACCTTTAAAAGTTTTTAAAATTTTTTGAGTAATATTGTGAATAGGAAAGATAGGTTTTCTGTTTAGATTTTGAAACAAATTTTTTTATATTGTAGGGCACAATACTATTTATTAATATTGGATTATATTCTTTCAGAGACTTGAGTTACTGTGTGTGATAGCAGTCATTTCTTAATATGCATAAATGGTGCCTTTACACCTTACTCCCTTTCAAGCTTTCAGTGTTTCTCTACTTGAGTACTAATGAGGATTTTAGGAGGAGACTGTAATCTAAACATTTGCGTATCTCATGATCCTGAAGTTAAGTTTACCTTTAAAGACAGATGTTAAATCAAATCTTGCTCCCTTTTTTTTTTTTTGCTATTTGATCTATAGGTCACATGTGAAATAAGGTTTTTTAACTTTTTTTGAGTGTATATTGTGACAGTGAAAAGTTAAATTGATTTTGTAGTGATTTTTCTATTATAAAAATCCAGATTAATCTCAAAATATTCCATACCGCTATATATATTCATGTCTGTTTGTATATATATATACACACCTGTTTTTCCCACCTGTCTACTGAGCAATCAGAGCAGTGATTTACTGCCCTTCTTTCTTTTTGTTCTCATTGCAGTATACTCTTCTAATGAATTTCTTCCTTTTATTCTAGTCACGATTTTGAACTAATTAAGATGTTATGTATTTTATTTAAAATTTCAAACCATTTATTTCTTCCCTGAACTCTTCTCACCAGGAAGAGACATTCATGGTTATCTTTGAAGCTGTCCTCACACTCTTTTCTAGGAAGATTATCAACTTTTTGTTAACTATGTTTCACCATCTTGACCATGTTTTTCTTAATCTTAGTATAAATGGATATAATTCCGGTAATAAAAAAAATCAGTTGAACAGAGTACTTCATTCTCCTGAGTATTTCAATATGTTGAGGGTTTAACATTTAGAAATAAATAATGATATTAGCTAAAAGAAAGTTTTAACATACTGCTTATAAAATTAACAAGTCAATTTCAACTTTAATGGAATTGCAGGTACCTTTGTAGAAATTATGTGAATGAAATTTATTTAGCCTTTACCATAGTGTATAAATAACATATTTCCATCATAGAAAATTACATCATTTCAGAAATAATTTGATTTTACGTTATTGGTAGAAAAAAATTAATTTAACTTTTTGTGGTAGGCCATGATAAAAGATATTTTAAAACTGCAAAATGAGTAGTTTGGTGGCGTTTCAAAGCATATGTTTAAAACATATGCCCACTGAAAACTGTAAGGGAGAAAGAACAATTTTTGCAGTACTTTAAACACATATTTGGCACATGAACTATATTAATACTGTATTACTATACATTTTAGTGTACAAAATTGGCTATAGAAAATTGTGAATGTTGAGTGCGATATTTATTTAACAACATTTCAAGGGGAATTTTTGCTGTTTATACTTTTTGCCTAATAGTTCCTGCATTTAATTCCAACAAAGATACCATTGTACTCTAATAACCTTGTTGTATAAGCGAGTTCCACTGGAATTGCATGGTTCAGAGGCCACAAACTTTTCATCATTGTGTTACCCTTATACCCATTCTTTCAGAAGTAAGAGAAGTCGTTACAGCAGAGCTCTTGTTGGATGTGTCTGCCCCGTTTTCCCAAATCCACCGGAAAACTAGCCTCCCAGTATACAAATGGTTAGTTAAGTTTCTGGTTATCAGAACTACCCACAGCACATCATTCACTAGAGTTCTTGTTAAATAAGCAAACACAAAAATAAACACTATACCTAATAATGGTTGTAGAAGAAATGGTAGACATAGTCAGCATTGTTAAGAAATGTGAAGGTGAGACAGAACATGTTTGAGACACTCAGAGCGAAGTAACACAGTATTTGTGTGTGCACCGCAGACCTTTCTACCTTTGTTGGAGTCCTGGTTTCTGCACTGTTGACCTACTGTCCACCAGTGCAGAACAAAAACACACATGAACATATAAAAAAGCATTATCATGAAGTGAATAGCACTTCTATTTTCAGAAATTGTGAAAATGGTGATTGCATTTAAAGCACCTGAGGCTGAAAGGAGTGATTAATTTCAGGTAATTTAGACATGAAAAGAAGTATAATTAATTAATGAGTCTGTCCCCTCCTCCCTTATTTTTTATCTTTTTCTGCAAATGAATGTTTCATGTATTTGACATTTGTACTAGGCATAAAGACCAGAGAACATCATAATTTTTCTTATTTTCTACAGTGTTAATAATTTATACTAGTTTCAGATTTTTCCCCTCTCTTTAGAAGGCACTGATCAAGAGCATATACTGTGGAGCTAGACTACCTGGGTATGGTTCCCAGCCATGCCACTTGCTACATGTGTGATTCTGGACAAGTTATTTAAATTCATTATACCTCAGTTTTACTCATCTATGAAATGGGGATAATAATAATTATAAGATCGTTATGAGGATTAAACGAGATATATGTACAGTGTTAAGTGTGTAGATCAGTACAGTGCTTAGATCAGCATTTGGCACATAATGAGTATGTGTAGGCTTATGTATATCAGAATTTATCAACTAGATCTGTTTATAACAAGCAAATGAATGAATACATTTGCAGATGTGCTGCATTCTATTCTGTAATGAATAAGAATTGTCTTCTGGGAGTTCCCACTCTGGCATAGTGGGTTAAGAATCCAGCTGCAGTGGCTTGGGTTGGGAGGAGGTGTGGATTCGATCCTTTGCCCAGTGCAGTGGGTTAAAGGGTCCTGTGTTGCTACAGCTCCTGGGTAGGTTGCATCTGTGGCTCACATTCAGTCCCTGGCCTGGGAACTTCCATATGCCGTGGGCACAACCATAAAATTAAAAAAAAAAAAAAAATAAGTCTTAAACTGGCTAGTACAATGCTTTTTACATAATGAATGCTCCAGATAAGTTTGTTGAATATAATCAAATTGTGGAAGAGTGATAATATTTATTAGTTTGTGTTTGGAGATGGAGGAGGGGAAAGAATCAAAGTTGATAATAGGTAGCAAAGCTTGAAGTAGATGGTGGTGGTATTAATTGATGGTAATAGACCTTTCCTCTGTGCCTACAAATTGTTGCCCTGATTGATGACACTACTTGGTAAAGTTATTTTCTTTTAAGGTCACAGCCTCTGAAGAGTTATACTCTGTGACATTGGACAAGTACATGACCTCTTTCTGCCTCAGGTTTCTCATTTCTAAAATCATGGTAATTTTACACATACTTTGTAGGGTTTTGGTAAAGATGGAATGTTGTAATATATATAAAGTATTTCATTTCATTTGTTAATTCAATAAATGAAAGCTGCTATTACCATTATTAACCACCATTATTTTCTCCAAACATCTAATAATTCACTATGTATTTCATGTTTACATTTCTTCATGTACAAATTCTGTTTCAGATTCACTTAAGTTTTTGGAAATTCCAAGGGACCATGTCATCTTGGTTTTCCTGTCTCCTTAAGATCTGCTGTCTAACTTAGGCCAAGCTCAAATTGCTGAAGTACAGTTTGAGTTTACACCCTGGGCTAAGGGTTATGAGAGGGCTCACAAGAAGAGAAGTCTTTTGTTCATATTCTTTCCTAATGTACAGAGTTTTGTGTTCCTTAATTTAAAAGATAAATGAGTTCACAAGCAGATAACCACTAATAGAAATTATATTTATTGGTAGTGTCAGTGACCAAGAGTTGGCATTTTAATCCTGAGCATTTTCAGGCTATATACACTCCATTGTGGTACTCATTGTTGGTAGAGAAGCAACATTTATTTGAGCAGAGTTTGAGTGCTTATTTTATCTGATTGCTAAGTTTTCACCCTGGTTTTCTCTTCTTTTTATAATCAAGTAGAATTTGAGTGCTTGTTTTTTTTTTAATTGCTAAAATTTTCACCATGGTTTTCTCTTCTTTCATGGTCTGCAGAATGAAGCAGTCATGTCTTTGTTGCTCTTCCTTTTCTCACCATTTTGCAATATTGTAGGATTTTTAAAGCTGTGTTAAAGGTGGAAGGTGTGTAACATATTCTGTCCTTGTATTTCATAGAGGAGGAAAACCAAGGGAGTTTGAGATTTGGCTAGATTGAGATGTGTGCTGTTTGATGCAAAATGCACATGAGATTTGTCTAGAACTCACATATTCTTAATTCTATGCTAGTATTTTTTTAAGCCCCATACCTTAGTATTTCCCAACTCAAAGAACTGTTTTAAATTTTTCTCCATATACTTAAGGAATGGGAGAAGAGAGAGGACAAAGGTCAAAAAAGAAGAGAATCTGCGGTTGTTATCCCAAAAGAGGACATTTGAAATGATTTGATTTAAAAATTTCCTAACAAGTATAGTGTTTCGTGAAGCAGACTACTACTATAGAAATTAAGAGCTTGAATGTTGAAATCAAGCTGTCTACGTTCTCTCTCTGGGACTCCTGGTTCTTGGCTATATGACTCTAAGCATATTACTTCTCTTTGTCTCAAACTTTTTTTTTCCTGTTTTTCTTTTTCATTGGTAGGAGGTGGGTGGATACTAATAATAACTACCTTACTAAAGTTCCGGACTTAGGCCTATTAGTGGAGAAGGGGAAAACCAGTTATGTGGTGATGAGTTGGCTTAAAAATACTTAGTTTAGCTGCTGTGTATGACTCAGCACAAAATAATGTCAGGGACTTTCTGTTAAGGGATAAATAATTGATGTTTTGAGGTCTTTCACTGTAATACATACTATGACTTCTGCTAGTTACTGCAATGAAGGGATATGAGAATTTAGTTTATTTAAAAAACACCAGCAGCGGTCATTTCTTAGATCAGTTGTCAGGAATACACATGGATGACAGCTTGATAGACCAGATCAGGTAGAAAATAAAAACATTAAGGGACAAAAATTCAGAACTTGTTCTGGACTTCTAAGAGTCATACACAAAGCCACAGATTGGGTGCTTGGCTTAAAGGAAATAAATAAAAATTCAACTAGAGTAAACATAGAGCTTTCAGTTTCTGTGGAAACTAGAATGAGTCCATAAGGTTATTTGGATTAGTTTAATGGTACTTCTCTGAGAACTTCTGGACCATTTCTGCCAGATGTGGCTAAAGGGAACTTTAATTTTGCTCAGTGTTCTCTCCATCCTTAGCAAGCATTCAATATCTGTTCATTCATATTTTTGGAAGAGCTTGACTAAGAAGCCACTCTTAAAGTTTGATGGATAGCAAGTTGGAGATGTCATAATAGTCTTAGTTCCCCTCATGTGCTATCTATGCAAAACACTTAGATGTCATTCTGACCCCAGGAGGGTTGTACTTGATGGAATTTTGAGAGAACGTGATGTGTAAGTTCATTTACATTTGACAGCAGCAGCCTTGGAACTTTCTCTGGGTAGAGAGAACCTATTGTTTTCTTCTCCCAGCAGAGCACAGTGGCATGAGAGCCACCCTTGTCAATAAGGGTAACAGTGGCTACCTGCTTTTAAGGAACTTGTGCTTAACTGTGATCCTCCAGTTTTAACATGCTGAAATTTGTAAAGGCATTCAGTTCCCGAAATATAAAAAGTGAGTAAATGTATATCTTAGAGTTCAGGAAATATGGTTGGAAATACAAGTCATATTTACCTAAAGAGTTAAATAAATTAAAGAACTTAACTCTTTTAAGGCAGCACTGAGAAAATCTAATTAGGCAGCAAACCATTAATTACCAAAGTAATTCTGATTAACAGTGATATTGTAAGAGAAGGAAAAATTACCTGGAGTAGTTAGGAAAGACTTTAATAGAATAAGAGATATTTGAGTATTGTAGGATAAGCCATATTTGTACAAATAAGGTTGAAAAGAAGACAACTTGCTGGAAATGTAGAATGATGGAACCACAGGTTACGGAGGCAACAAAATCACAAAATTCAGTAAATAGTAGATCATTTTGCTTTGTAGGTTAATTGTGTGATAAGGCATATAACCTTTCTAGAGAAGAAATATAGTCTATCCTTTGGGGAATAGGGAGCCAATTAAAAATCGACTTTGGAGTTCCCGTCGTGGCTCAGTGGTTAATGAATCTGACTAGGAACCATGAGGTTGCGGGTTCGATCCCTGGCCTTGCCCAGTGGGTTAAGGATCCGGCATTGCCGTGAGCTGTGGTGTAGGTTGTAGATGCAGCTTGGATCCTGCATTGCTGTGGCTGTGGTGTTGGCTAGTAGCTACAGCTCTGATTAGACCCCTAGCCTGGGAACCTCCATATGCTGCAGGTGCAGCTCTAGATAAGGCAAAAAGACAAAAAAAAAAAAAAAATCGACGTTGACACTGGGAATGGCACAAAGGATTTTACAAACACCAATACTTTCTTGCATGAAGGATGGATACAAAGTGAAAGGATGACAAGAAATTGGATGATCTGATGTTACTACACAGGCCCACTTGAGATAAGAATTAGATTAGGATGATAGGATCAAGATCACAAAATAAAGGAAAGAGGAGAAATGTCTCAAAGGAAAAAAGAAATTGGCATAGTAGATGACTGAGGAGGATATAAAATCGTGGAGACTCACTTTGCCCAGAGAATGATGACTCCTGAATTAAACTCCATGTGTTTGACTTAGGTTGTCAGAAGTTAGCTGTGGTGGTGTTACCACCACCAGGTTGTTTGATTTTGATAAATAGCTTCCCTTACAAATGGGAAAATCTAGTTGTGTGAATGAAAAATAAATAGTTTTTACTCATTGTCCCCCATTTGTTCAGCATTAATGAACAATAAAGTTCTCTTCGAGCACTTAGTTTCTCTAGATTGTTTATTGTTTGCTACTGTTTTATTTTTTAAGGGGAAAATGGTGTAGGTATTAATAGCTACTAGGAGTTCAAATGCAATAATTAGAAAGGACACACAAATTTTGAAATAGTATTTTATGCCTCTTGATCTCAGGTACAAAACACGAGATGAAGCAGTTAAATAGCAAAGCAAGACAGGAGGGACAGAGAATTAAAGTAAGTGTTTTCTATATATTGCATCTATGTTCCCGTTAATCTCTGTTTTGTTATGTAACTGCTCCTTCTGATTGTTCTGAATGTGAAAAAGACTATGGATAAGAAAAGGATGTATTTTAAAGTTAGATTCAGATAAACTCATGAGAGAAAGTGTGGTCTATTAGTCTTAGTCATATTGAAAACAGCACCTGCCTATAAATTGTAATCTTAATGTTCTTGGATAAGAAAAAAATTGGGCAGATATTTAAGATGGAAGACATGACATAACTATCAGATTGTCTACTTTTCCATGTTAAAGCAGCAAACCTATTTTTTCAGTTTAGCCATTCTTCCAGGAACAATGCCTGTTGAGATACTCTAGCATAGATCTTTTGGAAAGAGCCAGCATGTCAAATCTCGCCTTACGGAGAGTTTCACTTAACTTCGAATGCCTATGAAATAGCATCTTTATTCAGGATTGATCTTTACAATTCTCTCTCTCTTTTTAATCTTCTCAGTGGTGAGTCTTTAAATTTAACAAGAGGAAGTCAAAACATACTAATCTCTCTTTTACCCCTTTTTGTAATTGTTGAGGACTTATTTCGTGACAGCTTTTTTCTTATTTTCTATAAACTTAGGTGTTTCTTATTTACCAGGAAATAATGGAGGGTAGATTCTGGCAGGTACATTTTTAGGCTGGCTTAGCCTATTTATATTAATAACAGTATTTACTGGAGTTCCCGTCGTGGCTCAGTTGTTAACGAATCCGACTAGGAACCATGAGGTTGCGGGTTTGATCCCTGGCCTTGCTCAGTGGGTTAAGGATCCGGTATTGCCGTGAGCTGTGGTGTAGGTTGCAGACGTCGCTTGGATCCTGCATTGCTGTGGCTGTGGCGAAGGCTGGCAGCTACAGCTCCCGTTAGACCCCTGGCCTGGGAATCTCCATATGCCGTGGGTGCGGCCCTAGATTAAGGCAAAAAAAACCCAACAATATTTACAACCACCATTTATCGTAATATAGTTTAAAACTTTTCCCATGTTGCCTATTAAGCTTTATACCAGCTCATCAAGAAGCCATTTTAGGAAGTTCGCTGGTGGCTCAGCAGGTTAAAGATCTGGTGTTGTCACTGCTGTGTCTCTGGTTACAGGTGTGGTATGAGTTTAATCCCTGGCCTGGGAACCTCTGAATGCTGTGGGTGTGACCAAAAAAGAAAAAGGGGGGCGTTAAAAAAATCGCTTCCGTTTTTAGAGGTGAGGCTCAGAAGAGGTAGATAACTTACCAGATATTAAACATCCAAGACTAATAACCACATAGTGTGATTTTTGGTTCCTATCCCTTTGTCACACTTGCTGAAGTTTGAGAGACCCCAAAATAGTTGGTATTCCTGCTTGTCCAGGACTTTAAGGACCATACTCTAGAAGTTGTAAGTTGTCCAATCATTATTTCTTACAGAAATATTCACATTTTATACATAAAAGTTTGCTTCCTGCTAAGACGACTCTATTTGACCTTGGAAGATATAAGTTAATTTCTGAGCCTCCTGTTTGTCATCTGCAAGAGATTTATCTCTTAAGAAGTGTGTGAGAATTGAAAGAATAAAGTATTTATCACAAATCTGTAATTTATTAAGAAGTCTGTAAGTGTTCCTTTTGTTACATTTGATCTCATGAAAAGTTTCAAATCTATTTTGACCTAAATCCTTGTTAAGAATTTTGTAAGTCTTGGATGCTCCTTAGAGAGGCAGTTGTTTTGAATTCCTGGAGTATATCTTGAACAAAATGAGGGATCTGTTGCAATTTTTAAATGCTCATTAAGAGGTCCCATAAGTCAGGAAAATTAAATTATGTTTATAAAATCGAAACTATTGGAAAACTTCATTGCAGATGAACAGATCTTGGGATTTGCAAAGTGTTGGGGAAAATAAAATTTGGCAACCCACATTCTTAATGAATGTAGATTCCCACTAATCTACATTGTTTTTGTTTTGTTTTGTTTTGTTTTAGGGCCGCACCTTTGGCATGTGGAGGTTCCTAGGCTAGGGGTCGAATCAGAGCTACAGTTGCTGGCCTACACCCCAGCCACAGCAATGCAGGATCCGAGCCATGTCTGTGACCTACACCACAGCTCACAGCAACGCCAGAACCTCACTAACCCACTGAAAGAATCCAGGGATTGAACCTGTGTTCTCATGGATACTAGTCTGATTGGATTCTGCTGAGCCATGATGGGCACTCCCTAATCTACATTCTTATGGCAGAATGTAGCTACTCAAAGAGGAGGTTTCAGTTTCTCAAATCTATTTGAAAAAACTCACAAGGTCGTGATGAGACTTCAGTGAGCTTATGTACATAATAGGCTTAGCATGATCGATTAATGTTGGTCCCTTTTGTGATGTAATTTGTTGTTATAGTTTCTAACATTTGTATTCTCAGAATAACAGGCTTGGACTATTTTCCTTCAACATATTGAACAGATATTTAATCCTTTATGCCACCAGTTGAA
Organism: Catagonus wagneri; assembly: GCA_004024745.2. Classification (NCBI taxonomy): domain Eukaryota; kingdom Metazoa; phylum Chordata; class Mammalia; order Artiodactyla; family Tayassuidae; genus Catagonus; species Catagonus wagneri. Next base: position 20,227,252 of record PVHT020001751.1, read on the forward strand.
GTAATTATTTTCATGTGGTTGTGTTTCATAATCAGTCTGCCACTTCTTGCATGGAATAGACCATAATCTTGGTGTTTAGTATGGGAAATTATTTAGTGATTAAGCAATGAAGTATCATTTGTCCTGAACCAAGTATCTTCTCTGTATTGGTGACACCATGAAATTTCATTAAATCTATACTTTTCTGAGTTCTTACTTCATAAATATTTTCTTGATTTTCTACTAACCCTACCTTGCTCTCTTAGATCACTTCTCCTCAGTATCTTTCTCCTCAGGTTGGGAACTTAGAGTATTCTCTTGAGCTTCCATATTTTAGTTTGTGGACTATTCACATGAAAATCCTTTTCACTCCCACTTTCTTCATTCATGAAGCATTTATTGAGATTCCACTATATTCTAGTCAAAACAAAAATGATCAGTTCAAGTTTCCGAGGTAAAAGGAGTGCTCATTGTCATGAGAAACACAGATTGTTATAGCATAGAATGATAAAAATTATAATAAGGCTTAAGAAGAATAAAAGCACAAAAATAGAAGCAATTCTTGATTATAAAACCTCCAGTGCATACCAAGTGAAAATATGTTTTGTAATGTAAATAACAAAGGTCTTAAACCTGGAGACTTCTTCCATTTGACAGGTGAACTTGATCAATGAATTACCTACCCTGTACGTTAATTCCTAAAATGTAAAACAAAATTTTTGAACAAGATCAGACTTTCTCAAACTGGGCTTAATTAATAGGTTATTAATAAACAGTATGTAAATACAGAGCTCCGTGGTCCAGTATATTTATGTACTATTGATTTCAAGAAAACTAGATTTCCTTGTTGGTGTTCAGTGTCTCTGTTTTTAATACTATAGTAAATTATAAGTCTTTAAGAAAAAATAGGATATACTTCACATTTTTTTCATACCATGGGATCCTTCTGTATTACTTATGAATTGTTTGACAGCCAGGAACAATCTCAAGAAATAGTAAAATAGTAAATTTGGTAACTTACATACTTAACTATTAATTTAGCTCTGTGATCCACTGTTAAGTTCATTTTTGGTTAAGTGTGAAGTTAGGATCAAAATCCATTTATTTTATTTATTTTATTTATTTATACATTTTTTTGCATGAGTATCCAGTTTCATTGGCACCATTTGTTAAAAAGATTGTCCTGTTCCCAAATGAATTCCCCTGTCATCTCTGTTGAAAATCGATTAACTGTGTATGTGAGGATCAATTTCTGAACTTTCTGTTCTGTTCCATTGATTTTTTTTTTTTACCTTTACATCCATACCCTATTGTCTCAATTACTATACCTTTAAAATAAATCTTGATATTAAGTAGTGTAAGTCTTCTAACCTAATTAATTCTGTTTCCAGATTGTTTTTCCTGTTCTAGGTACATTGCATATACGTTAAAAAATTTTAATCCAGCATATCAGTTCCTAGAAAATCTTCTGGGATTTTGACTGGGATTGCATTGAATCTCATCAGTTTATGGGGAATCGATATTTTAACAGTGTATTTTCTGATCAGCGAATATAGTATAACTCTCTTTTAAGTCTTCTTTCTCACAGTAACATTTTATAATTTTCAGTGAACACATTGCACATCTTTCATTTAGTTTTTATTACTAAGTAATGTTTGATGCTGTTATAAATTTCAGTTTCTGGTTGTTTGTCTTATATAAAAACTATAATAGGTTTTGGAATGTTGACTTTGTGTCCTGCACCTTCCTAAACTCACTGGCTGTAGTAGCTGTTTTGTACATGCTAGAGGGTTTTCTACTTGGATAATGAGAATTTTAACTTTTTCTTTTCCAGTCTGGATTTCTTCCGCCTTATTGAATTGGATATGATTTCTTGTACAGTGTTGTTTTTTTTTTAATTTTTTTTTGTCTTTTTGCTTTATCTAGGGCCGCACCTGTGGCATATGGAGGTTCCCAGGCTAGGGGTCTAACGGGAGCTATAGCTGCCGGCCTTCGCCACAGCCACAGCAACACGGGATCCGAGCTGTGTCTGCAACCTACACCACAGCTCACGGCAGCGCTGGATCCTTAACCCACTGAGCAAGGCCAGGGATCGAACCCACAACCTCATGGTTTCTAGTCGGATTCGTTAACCACAGAGCCATGACGGGAACTCCTTGTACAGTGTTAAATGGAAGTGATAAGAGTGAATAGCTTTGACCTGTTGCTGTTGTTGTCAAAATAATCTGTCTTTCACCATTAAGTATGATATTAGTTATAGTGTCATTTATGTGCTTTATTGGATTGAGGAAGTTTCCTTTTATTCCTAACTTGTAGAGAGTATCAAAATGGATGTTGAACTTTATTAAAAATTTTTTTGCATCTTTTGAGGTGGTCATCTGGATTTTTTTTTAGTGTGTTACTGTGAGAATTATATTGATTACTTAAAAAAAATTTTTTTTGGCCACATCTACAGCATGCAGAAGTTCACAGGCCAGAAATCAAACCCATGTCACAGCATCAACCTGAGCCACTGTAGTGACAGTGTGATTACAGTTTTTAATTTTAAACCAGGCTTGCATTCCTGAGATAAATAGCACAGGCTTGTTATGTATTGTTCTTTTATATGTTGTTTAATTCAGTTCGCTAAAATGTTAATAATTTTTATATCTGAGTCATTTTGATCTGTAGGATTTTTCTTTTCTTATACCCTCTGTCGGAATTTAGTATCACCATAATACTGGCCTCAAGGAATGAGTTGAGAAGTATTCCATTTTAATTTTTTGGAGGAATTTATACAATATTAGTATTATTTCTTCCTTATATATTTAATTGGATTTACCAGTGAAGATGTGTTGATCTTAAGTTTTCTTTGGAGGATGATTTTTAGTTTTAGTTTTAGGTAGGGACTTTTCCATTTTTTTTCTTGAGTGATCTTAGTTTGTAGAGTTTAAGAAATGTATCCATTTGTCCATTTCATCTAAGTTGAATTTATTGGCATAAAGTTGTTCATAATAATTCATCATTACCTTTTAAATATTTATATTAGTTACCTCTTCCTATGTTAACAAATTACTGCAAACTTAATGGCTTAAAATAGTACACATTTATGGTTCCACAGTTTCTGGGGAGGGGCTTAGGCATGGCTTAATTTGGTCCTCTACTTCAGGGTGTCTTACAAGGCTATAAAACAAAAAGTATTAGTCAGAACTAGGGTCCCATCTGAAAGACTGATTGGGGAAGGATCTGCCTCCAAGCTAATGTGTTTTTTGGCAAGATTCAGTTCCTTTTGGTTTGGGGACTAAGGAACAAAATTTCTTACTGGCTAGAAGCTGCCCTCAGTATCTTGCTCTGAGCCTTTCCATCGTGGCAGCTTGCTTCATCAGAGCCATCAAGTGAGGAGGAGGAGTATGCTGACAAGGTAGAAGTCACAGTATCATGGAGCCTAATTATGGAAATGACATTCCATCACTTTTCTAATAGTCTGTTGAAGTAAGTCACTAGGCCGGCTCACACTCAAAGGCATGGTTTAGAGGCCTGTAAATACCAGAAGACAGTGTTTGTTGAAGGCCATCTCAGAGTCTTCCTGGCACAGTATTTGCAGGATCTGTAGCTAAAATCCCCACCTCATTCCTGATATTGGTGTATTATTTCTTTTTTTCATGATTAGTATGGCTATAGGCTTATCTCTTCTACTGACATTCTCAAAGAACTAGTTTCGTTTCATTGGTTTTCTCAATTGTTTTTCTGTTCAATATGTTTGACTTCTACTCTTACTTTCACTTCGAGTTTAGTTTGGTCTTTGTTTTTTGGTTTCCTATGTGGAAGTTGTGGTCATTGATTTGAGATTGTTCATCTTTTCTAACAGGCATTTTAGTGCTATAAATTTTCCTCTAACCATGGTATTACTTACATCCCATAATTTTTGCTGCTTTGTATTTTCATTTCATTCAGTTCGAAATACTTAATTTCCTACTGATTTCTTCCTGAATCCTTGGGTTATTTAGAAGGATATTGTTTAATTTTGAAGTATTTGGAAATTCTCTTGAGGTGTTTTTATTATTGATACTTAATTCCATTCTAGTCAGAGAATATATTTTAATTCTTTGTATAAATCTGTATTTCTGTCTGATATTTTCCTTTTGACTGAAGAACTTTCTCCTCATCGTGTAGGTCTGGTGCTAATGAAGTTTTTCATGTTCCATATGTCTGAAATAGTCTTTCTTTCTTTTTTTTTGTTTTTACAAGGTATAGAGTTCTAGGTTGAGAGCTCTCTTTTCTCTCTTCCTCTCCTTTTCCCTTTTCCCCTCCTCTTCTTGTCCTCCCCGCCAACAATCATAGGATTCACTTTGTCTTCCTTCTCTCAGGGGTCACTGTCCTACACTGTCTGTGTTCCAGTGTCTCAAAATTTTTGTTTAATGTTTTTTGCTTTTTTTTTTTTTTTTGCCACACCTGCAACATGAAGAAGTTCCCAGGCCAAGAGCCACCAGACAGCTTCTGTTTAATGTATTTTATTTAGAGGTGTGTGTGTGTGTGTGTGTGTGTGTGTGTGTGTGTGTCAAATGTGAGGGTTAATCTGGTCTCTTATTACTCCATCTTGTCTGGAAGTGGAAGTGTAGTTTTTCGCTAGGCTAATCTTACTGGGACTATGGATTTGCTTCATCAATAGGAGCCGTATGAGCAGCACATTATGAATGAGTAGAGAAGTGAAGCCAGTCCTATTAGCTTTTGCTGCACAACACTGAAATTACTGGCTTATTTAAGAGATCTTCGGAATTTTCATACCCTGTTTCACTACTGTGTAATGGCCTTCCTTCCTCCCAACTGTCCTCAAATATTTGTCTGCTGATACTTTGGAATCAAATCAAAGCCAAAAATATGTTCTTTAATATAGTAAGATTAGATTATCTGCCACTGACCAGCTGTGTGATCTTAGGCCTTTCCCTTGACTTTCCCAAATCATTTTTTCTCATCTCTGAAATAAGTCCTCTGTCTTAAGTCACATTTTCAACTAGGATTTCCAGATTCTGACAAGGTGGTGATAATGAGGGGTTCATGATTTATTTTAAAATGTAGTAAATAGTCTAATCCAGTAGTTTACCTAGTGTGTTCCAGGGACCTCTCGATATCCCTGAGACCCTGAGACCCTTTTAGAATGTTTTCAGGTTACAACTATTTTCTTGATACTGCTAAAACTTTACTTGCAATTTCAGTATTATTCTTTCCTGAGTGTAACATGGAGTTTCCAAATGCTCCATGATACATGATGTCTGCTCTGACGGTATTGTGTTTTTTAAATTTCTCATGTTTAATTTCTTCTATGGTAAGTATCAGTGGATATGGCTCACATAAGCAAAAGCTCTATGGGGTTCTCAATATTTTTTAAGAGAAGATGTTTTTTATATAGGAGGTCTTAAAACCAAGGGTTTCTGAGACCTTGAAAATGGCTGGCCCAATAGAAATGATTTCTTTATTTAAGTACATCTTCTATTGCCAGATTTCTTGGTGCTGGAAATTGGGGGGAAAAAATTAGTGTCTAACATTGTTATCTGCTCTCAAGTTTAAATTAGTTCCCAAGTTATAGTTCCCAAGTTTAAATTAGTTATGTACCACTCTCTGACCTTGGGAAAGTTACGTAAATTCTCTAGGACAAAATTTCCTCTTTTATGAGATAGAGAAAATATGGTGTCAATATATAGTTTAAATTAGCTGGTATAATACATAAAAGCCCTTAACACAGTGCTAACATAATAGTAGTCACTTAATAAAAGTTAGCTGTTACAATTCCATTGCCACCAGAGGCGTGGTTATTGACATTTTGTTTTCTGGTTAGCAACATGTTTCATTTTACTTTAGGGCATTCTTAGTGACTCTTAATGCTCTTTCTTCTGCCTGCCTGGCACTGCTTATTCTCCTTTGAAGCTGTGCTCGTGTATTTCCATCTTCTAAACTATTCATAGCCAATCCAGGAAGTTTAACTTGGAAGTTGGCAGACAGGCTTGGGTTTCTTTTAAAATTTCACTGGTTATGCTAGCTTGTCTCTTAGACTAATAGGGAATTTAATATTATTAATCAAACCTTTGGAAGCTATAATATGAAACATCTGAGGCTCAGGCTTCATACAAAAATTACTCAGTTTATTGAAATATTTTCACATATTATCTCTTTCTTCTTCCAAACTGTGAGGTCCTTGAAGGCAGACTGTCGCATTCATCCTTGTTTCCTAGCACCTGGCACAGTGCCTGATAACAGTAGCAGTAATACTTATGTACACATATGCATTGTCACACTTCCGTATGCCTTTTTTTTTTGTAGTTGTTGTTTTTTGCTTTTTAGAGCCACACTTGCACAAATCAAGTTAAGAGACTTTCATTCTTTTTCCTTTTCTATTTTTTTTTTTTTTTTTTTACGACCGCACTCAAGGCATATAGCAGTTTCCAGGCTAGGGGTCAAAATGGAGCTGCAGCTGCCAGTCTACACCACAGGCACAACAATGTGGAATCCAGGCCATGTCTGTGACCTACACCACAGCTCCAGGAAACTCTGGATCCTTAACCCACTGAGTGAGGCCAGGGATCAAACCCACATCATCATGGATACTAGTCGAGTTCATTATCTCTGAGCCACAGTGGGAACTCCTCATGTGCACATTTTTATCTGTTTAATTTAATAGTTACTGGATTAAAATGATATAAAAAGACAGATTAAAAAAACAAGGTGGTTATAAGTGAGGAAAACGAGAAGAAAGTCAGAATGAAGTAGAGACAAGAAGATCCTCTCAGAATTGTTGATAGGAGTTCCCGTCATGGCTCAGTGGTTAACGAATCCGACTAGGAACCATCAGGTTGTGGGTTCGATCCCTGGCATCGCTAAGTGGGTTAAGGATCTGGTGTTGCCGTGAGCTGTGGTGTAGGTTGCAGATGCGGCTCAGATCCCACGTTACTGTGGCTGTGGCATAGGCCAGCAGCTACAGCTCCAATTAGACCCCTAGCCTGGGAACCTCCATATTCCACGAGTGTGGCCCTAAAAAGGCAAAAAGATTAAAAAAAAAAAGTGTTGATAAACACACCGGTGGTGTTTACAGTTGCAGTGAGTATTACACACTGAAAACGTAAGAACTCAGAGTTCTCCTTGTGGCGCAATGGAAATGAATACGACTAGTATCCATGAGGAGTCAGGTTTAATTCCTGGCTTCGCTTAGTGGGTTGGGGATCCGGCATTGCTGTGAGCTGTGGTGTAGGTTGCAGACGTGGCTCTGATCCCACATTGCTGTGGTGTAGGCCAGCAGCTGAGCTCCAATTCAACTCCTAGCCTGGGAACTTCCCTATGCCACAGGTACAGCTGAAAGAAAGAAAGGAAGAAGGGAGGGGAGGGAGGAAGGAAGAAGGGAGGGAAGGGAGAAAGAAATAACATAAGAACTCAAAGCAGAGAGGCAGAAAAAAGAAAAACCAGTTTAAGTTATTGCTGTGAATGAAATTGTCACATTCGATCACGTATATGATAATTCTGTTTGTGCCACTGTTAGCCTTAATGTCTAAGTGTCACACCCCCCAGTCTCTCTTAGGAGGAATATAAAAAAAGACTGGTAATAGTGTGAACTGCTATTGTTTATCAAAGGAATGCTCCTATTTTTCCAAGTATCTAAAAATTTTGTATGATGTGAAGGTCATACTTAACTAATCCTATATTTTTGTTAATACTTGAAAAATTTGTACTCAGTGCAAATATTAAAACATCAACTTAGACTGAATTACAGTACAGTTTTACTTTTAAGGAAATAACTTATTATTTTGACTTCTAGTTTTGTATATTAGCTGGAAGTATTCTAATGAAGTAATCCCACTTAAATTTGCTTGTTAGTTTCATTTAACTATATAGCTAGAATACACATACACATGTCAAAGTTTTTCTCTGATAATAGGTCAGATAGCTGTTTGATTGTGTACTAGATGAAGTTGCTGGTTTGTGTTTTACTACCATGTTGCATGACGAATACTATCCTTATGCAGTAGAATCATGGTCATGGAGTGAGATGCTTCCACTGAGAAGCATTCAAAACTCGTTCCAACTGAGGGAAAAATAGATGTACCTCTACATCTCATGCTTAGTCTGAGGTGCATGCTTTTTTTAGTAGATTGGAAGAGGGGTAGATCTGTTTTTATTACATTAAATTTTTTCTGGAGTTCCCATCATGGCTCAGCAGATTCGACCCATAGCCTGGGAACTTTCATATGTTGTTGGTGCAGCCCTAAAAAGCAAAAATAAATAAATAAGTAGTTTTTCCTGCTTTTCTTTTTGAATTCACATAATTTAGCTGGATTAATATTAGCTAGATTAATATATGTATGATAAGAGTAAACTCTGTTTCCTAGACACATGAATACCACAAAAGTCCTTCTTTTAGAGATTTGGTTTGCTTATAGTCACATCTGGTATGTATTTCTCAAACTGGTGAATGAGTGCTCTCCCCTTAGGAATCACTCCTCAGCAGTATGTTGGAGTTACTTGGCGACCTTGATGGTTAGGCAGCTGATGGAAGCGGAAGCTTCACTTACTGATTCTTAAAAGCAAGAAGGTTGACATTCATGCAAAAATGAGTAATAGGTCTTTATAAAAGTGCCGTGAAAATGGGTCCGTAATGTATTTAGAATTTAACTCCTTTGATCTTCAATGCCGCAAAGGCTAATCTAGAAGAGAAAAGTTTCTTTAAATACATCCTTGAAATGTTAACATATGGATAGGGAATACAGTGATTCTAAAGCTGCAGTTGTGGGATATTTACAGACAAATATATTTTTAAAATGCCCTTTCCCTTCACCCGCATATTCCCAAGGAAGAAGCAGTTTAACAGCCTATAGGGATTTGGTTGCATATATGAGTGTGCATGCATATTTCGAAATTTGTTCTTTATTTTTTTTCCTTAAGAATTTTTAATGAGGCTGTATTATTAAAATGTGGCCTTAGTTTCTTATCTTACAGGGTGATGCAATGAAAGGCATTCGTAAAAAGCAAATTAAGCAGAGTATGTCTTATAAAGGGAAATTGCTAAATTTCACGTCTGTTACTGTACACTCTGCTATAATCCTTCCTAGATATTAAAAAAATAGTGAATTAAATAAGGCTGTACATTGCAAAAGGAAGGATCAGTGGTTTTTTTTTTGTTTTTTTTGTTTTTTATTTTATGTTGGAGTATAGTTGATTTATAATGTGTTAGTTGGCAGGTATACAGCAAAATGACACAGTTAATACATATACATATATCCATTCTTTTTCTGATTCTTTTCCTTTTAAAATGCTTTTTTAAACTAAACTAAAATTAGAAGCTTTTTCAAAAACATTTTAAATGCTTTGTCAAACTAAAAAATTCTAAAAGTTAAAAATGAGGAATTGTTCAAAATCCAAGAGAAACTTGGTGTATTATTTCACTAAGCTACTCATTTAATATTGAACTCCGCTAAGAGGACCATGCTTATTTTTCAGAAGCCCATTTATCATTAAAAATTCTTCTCTAAAAATTAGGTTTTCGTTTATCAGATATACTACTCTGTTACACCTACCTCTCATATCTGATGGTGATGCCTTTCGGTTTTTCACAGGAAGTCCTGACATGTCAGCTGGTGAGAACTCAGTGAGAAAAACTGTACATATCAGAGAACAGGGGCACTACCTTCTTTTGGTAGTGAGTGGAAGTAAAGATTTCTTTTTTTGCTCTTGCTTTGTTGGAGTATCCATATGGTGCCTGTGGTTCTTTAGCCAGTTGACCACATGAGTTTTGGATATCTGGGACCTAAAGAAGGAGTTTTTTGTTTTGTTTTGTTTTTACAATTTTCAGGGCCTTACAACCAGGCCATTCAGATGCCCCCTTTAGTTTATTGGAATGGAATTACACAGTTTTACCTCTATAATTTTTCTCTCCATTTTGTTACACTGAATATTAATTCTTAATTATAATTGCCAAGTTATTATCATAAACTCCATCTTACCATGGGCACTCAACTGATAGTCCTAATGGTATAGAAATTTGCTTCCAAGTTTGTTGGGCTCTCTGTTAGCATTCTCTGTAGGAAGTGTGTTAGCATCACAGATGATTGCTGGAGTTTATTACCACGTCGGATAGGAGGAATGAATGTCCGTATTTGATATCCACTTACCAAAGGAGACTTTCCATTTCCCATTTTGTTTACTTTTTCTCTGTCACAATTCACAGGTTCAAAAAGGTCTCAAAAGCTCTTATGACTGATTCCACTCTTTGAGCACAACTAGCTATATCGGGTTGTTTAAAATTTTTTTGTTGTTGAGTTTTGTTGGTGTTGTTTTTTTTTTCCCCATTTTCCTGGTTCCATTCCTTCATCATCAATGAATTACTATTTGAAAAAATATACTTTTCATTTTGTGTCACTCTAGCCTGTTATTGGCCATTCAGTTCACAGTAATTCTAGGGAGAAACAGTTATTTCTAGGGAGGCCACGGTGGGCTCTGGAGTCAGATTCCTGGATTTAAATTCTCATTCTGATACTTAATGTTAGATATCAGGTGAATTATGTAAATTCTCTGTGCCTGTTTCCATATCTCTGACATGGGAATAATTGTTTATGAATAATAGTTCATGGGATTGTGAGGATTCATGCAGTTCATGGGGTTATGAGGATAATGAATAAAACCCTTAACTCAAGTCCTGGCAAGTAGTATCATAAAATGTATGTTCATACTATTATTATTGTTAGCATAGAAAGCCTTAAATTAGATAAATTAAATGAAGGTTTGATTATTCCTAGAAGGAATCACTGACCCTTCAACTGTGGCATATTTACTTTCACCTTTAGGGCAATAAGCCTAGGCCAGTGATTCAGCACTCATGTGAACCAGTTAGCAAAGGAACATTGTTTCACTATTATACTTTTACTTTGGGCTTATTATTAAAGATGAGTGGTTTTATTCATAGGGACAAGAAGGGGTACTGTAAATGATGCATGGTCCGTATCCCCATGGTTCATTACAAAATCTAAAAGTTTCTCCCTAAGTATCCTGGCAGGATATGCAGTAGTACTTTAATCATGAACTATCAACTATAATGACTGTGAGTCAGATTCGAAAAGTCAGCATTATCCAACACTGTGCCATGGCTATAAGAGCCCACACAACACTGGGCATCAAGACAAGATACTGGCAACAAACTAAAATATTATCTTACTTTCGTCAAATTTTGCTCTATCAACACTTGGAGTAATAGATACAGTTTTAAATACAGAATTGTAAGATGAACTAAGGATCCTAATGAAGATTTAATTCATTTAACAATATATCTTGAACATTTATTATGGCAAAGGACTACTTTGCATCCAGGCGAGACTATTTAGTGAAGTATATATAAAAAGAGGAAAATTGTTAGTTTTGTTTATTCCTAAACTAACACCGTGACTTTACACATATAAAAGATTTATTTAAAGATCACAGAATTAATTCAGAATGTTGTTCCACTTGTTTATTTTTGCTTTTGTTGCTTTTGCTTTTAGTGTTAAACTCAAACATTATTCCCAAGATCAGTGTCGAGCTTACCATCTATCTTTCTTCTAGGAGGAACCATCATTTGTAGTTAGGTGTTATGTTCACATCTTTAACTCATTTTGAGTTAACTTTGTGATCTTTTAATATTGGGGGCTAATTTGTTTTTAATTAAGGTTTTCCCGTGTTCTTACAAACAACAGTTCTTTTGGTTCTGCTTATTTATATAACCTTACAAACTAAAGTAGCAGCATTTTTATTGATTTACATTTTTACCCTTGAATTTTTTATAGAAAATAGTTGCAGTATAGATAGGTTAATAATTTTTGAATAAAGGAGTTCTTGTTGTGGCTCAGTGGTTAACGAATCCGACTAGGAACCGTGAGGTTGTGGGTTCGATCCCTGGCATCGCTAAGTGGGTTAAGGATCTGGCATTGCCGTGAGCTGTGGTGTAGGTTGTAGATGTGGCTCGGATCCCGCGTTGCTGTGGCTCTGGTGTAGGCCGGCGGCTACAGCTCCTGTTAGACCCCTAGCCTGGGAACCTCCATATGCTGCGAGTGTGGCCCTAGAAAAGGTAAAAAGACAAAAAAAATAAAAAATAAAATAGTAATAATTTTTGAATAAAGTAATTGTTTTATTTCCTGTTGTACTTGTAGTACAAGAATGTTTTCACTTTATTTTTTCTTTTTACAGTTGCACCTGTGGCATATAGAAGTTCCAGGGCTAGGGGTTGAATTGGAGCTGAATCTGAGGCCTGCACCACAGCCATGGCATCATCAAATCTGAGCCCCATCTGCAACTTATACCACGGTTTGGCTTACAGCAATGCCAGATCCTTAACCCACTGAGCCACAGTGGGAACTTCTGTTTTCACTTTTTAATGTATCACCTGTTAATTGATTTGTGATTTTGATGTGTTTATTGCTAGGGAAATTAGTATTCAAAATCTGTAAGGTAGATGTTAGTTGAATCCCAGACATACTCTACTGGTGAATTTTTATTTAAATGTAGGGTGTAGAATTGCACAGTCTAAAAGATAGAGACCTGAAATACAGAAAAAGTTTGGCAGATTTAAGTCTCTTAGAAGCACCAAAAAGAGATTTGCTCTTCTTTATTAAGCTTAATGTTGAGGAATTGTAATTAGCCACACAAGTCATTTATGTAATATAGGATAATAGTACAAAACAGTGGGAAGCTTCCTGCTGGCAGTTGATAATTCAGAGTTTCAGTTTCTTTTATAATCTTGGTTACTCTAAGCTATAGTTTTTTATTGAGACCAGTCTTTGCTACATTTGCCTCATAGTGTTCCTTTTATAATCCCCTGTAAATTGATGTGAAGTAGGCAACATTCTTATTAAATCCAGTTCTTCACTTCCAGAGCTTTAGCAAGAGGTTTAACTTCACTATTGGTTTCTTCATCTGTATGGTTCATAACATGAGTGTGAAGTACCTGGTGTCTTAGGGCTCTAAGATCTTATCTGTCCCATGAAACACCTAGATTTGGTAATACAGTTTTTGCTTTTTCTATTTCAATATAGTTTTTCCCATGAGGTCTAAAGATGTTTTGATTTCTCAATATAGAAAATGGAGTTGAAACAGATAAAATACGGAAACCTTTCTGCTCGTAAGCTTTCAGAGCTGCAGGCCAGAGCAAGAGAACCTCAAGTCTTATTGCTTCTAACAGATGATATTAGCAGTTACTTGGATAAATTTGTGAACATGGGTGACTCAACTTAGAACTGAACCTCTGTGATCTTTTTAAAGTGATCCTTTGGGATCTTGTGCTCAAAAGTATTTTTACGAGCTTTTGCTATTTCATGTATCCGTCATATTTTCTGAGGATCCTTTCCACCTCTAAACGATTTTGGTTCTTCCTCTCCTCCCACCCATGATAATTCAAGACTTGCTCTTTAGTATGGGTTATAGTATTCTAGAAAACTATTTCCTAGCATTCATAAATAAAAAAGTTACCTGGAGAGGTTATTCATCTTTTTGAGAAAAACTCGAGCACTTTCATACATGCAAAGTCCTGTGCTGGTCAATTTGGAATAATACAGAGGAATAAAACATTGTTGCCTTTTAGGAACTGGATACAGATGACAAACTTCAGATATATTCAGTTAACGTACTGAATATTAAGTAGTTTTTTCAGATGTAGATCTGATTTATTAACGGCAAGCATTATTTTTCATTCATTAAATAATACATTTTATTAATCACATACTGCATGACTGTTAATGTACTAGTCACTAGTGGTAGAGTAAGAAGTGACATAGACTCAGTCACTGCTCTCAGTTAATAAACTAGTTGATCAAATCAACTTATCTTTTTTATAGGTGCATTTAACTGAAAGAGACTTTCCAGGATTTATTTAAAATGTGTAACTATCTAGACATTTATTTTACTAATTTCTCATAGGGTTATAAAGAAATACCATGAGGATTTTTTTTCTCTTTTAAACTTCATTTGTTATTTCTACTTATTTTTATTTCCATTTTACTTTCTTTGAGTTGTGACTACTCATTTACATCAGGCCTCATTCAGAGCTTTCTGGTGGCTTATGGCTTTTGGCTGATTCTACTGCTTTGACCACTTAGTAGCTCTAAGATTTCAGTACTTGGTATGAAATCTTGTGATTCTTTGAATACCAAAGATCTGTGGTTACTTATTCAGTCCAGTTAAATAAGCTAGTGACTTATTAGGTTTCATTCTGCTGTCATTGGGTGTTCTATGGAAAAACTGATTGAACCTTTGTAATTGCTGGTGCCCTGCAACATTTTAAAGATTTAGCAGCTGAAACTTCCATCCATCATTTATTTAGCACCTGCTGTGTATGTGCCAGACATTGTTCTGAGGATGTAGTTGTGAAAAAAAGAGACATGTTGCCCACCTTTTCAGAATTTGTAAGACATAACAATCTCTAATTGAGATGATAATGGCTAGTATATGTTGTGCATTTACTTTGTGTCAGGTGCTTTTCTAATTGTTACATGTAATAACTCATTTAATCATTACAGCAACCTGTGAGATGAATATTAATGATGATAGTAATATGTGAGTATTATTATTATTATCCCTATTTTACAGAGAAGGAACTGAGGCAAGAAGTACTGCTTTACCTCAAGTCACACAGCTAGTATGTGGAAAAAATGGAATTCAGATCTGCCAGTCTGGCTCCAGAAGATCCATGTTTATCCACTATACTGTACCTTGCAATTTTAACAGTAATTATGATATAATTTAAATGGATAATTAAATAGGTAATTTCAAAAAGTATCCGAGTTCCCGACATGGTGCAGCAGAAACAAATCTGACTAGGAACCATGAGGTTGTAGGTTCGATCCCTGGCCTCGCTCGGGAGGTTAAGGATCCAGCGTTGCTCTGGCTGTGGTGTATGCCGGCAGCTGTAGCTCTGGTTTGACCCCTAGCCTAGGAATCTCGCCATGGTTGCAGCCCTAAAAAGGAAGAAAAAAAAAAGTGTGAGCAGTAATATGATGGAAATACTTGCTGCTTTGGGAACTCAGAATGAGTTTACCCTGTTTGGTTAGAGTCAGGGAAAGCTTTTTGTAGAAGTAATTCTTTACCGAAAGAGCCTTTCTCCCCATCCCTTTTTAACTATTGAAAATAACTGGAAAGAGTATTTTGAAAGAGAATCAGACTGGTTTTCCTACAAAGAAATAGCAACATAGGATAGAAAAAATATGTCTTTTCTCAACTTGAGGAAGTTCTCTGGTGATTATGCTGTACTCGTTGAGTGAAATAAATTTTTAAAGTATTTTAATAATTAGGCAATGAAAAAAGTTGTATTTTTGGTTTTTTTTGTTTTATTTTGTTTGGTCTTTTTGCCCTTATCTAGGGCCACACCTGCAGCATATGGAGGTCCCCAGGCTAGGGGTTTAAAAGGAGCTGTAGCTGCCGGCCTTCGCCACAGCCACAGCAACGCAGGATCTGAGCCGCGTCTGCAACCTACACCACAGCTCACAGCAACACTGAATCCTTAACCCACTGAGCACGGCCAGGGATTGAACCTGCAACGTCATGGTTCCTAGTCGGATTCGTTAACCACTGAGCCACAACGGGAACTCCAGAAAGTTGTATTTTTGAAAGGGGACTATTATATAAATAATACTACCTGCTTTTGTTTTGATAGAACAAAAGATTTGATTGATTAGTTTAGTTTAAAAATTGTAGTAGCTTTGATTGATTAGAGTCTGTTATCATAATGTGGCAGAGATTAACGTTTCTAAATTCTGAACCATGAAATGAACATAGAGAAAAGTGCAAAATACACTTTAAATTACCTGTTTCATAATATCAAAACATTCATGAAATGTGCATTTATAGTTGGAACTATTTATAAATTGCAATTTAAATTGTAATTGAGATTTTAAGTATAGAACTAAACAGTTTTTGTGAACTCTGTATTAACTGATTTTATCAGTAAGTACTCTTTTGAATGCTGTCCATTTTTATAATAAGACAGGAACTGTAATTTTTGAGGGTGTATTTGGAAGTATTTTTGTGGTTAGTAGCATACTTTGGCTAAAAGGCTACTATAATAAATAAATCTGATAGTATTGCTCTGTCCTTCATAATGTAGTGTTTATCATCTCATATATGAAAATCTCATTTTTATTAGTGGCTATTTTCATGGTAAAACCATTTTACAGAATTCAGGATCTTAATTGGGAGCTCCAGTGGGGTAGGTTTGACCCCCCTTTTATTAGCATAGTAATGCTCTATCAATTCAAAATATGCACCAGGATAGTTCTGTATTTAATGATCTTACTGGTTTACTTTCTTTATATTCAGAATTGAAATAGCATTCATTTATCCAGCACCATTGACTGATCTACTTGGGTTCCATTTTGACAAATGCTTGGCTTTTGTTTCTGTCTTGTTACTCCAGCACCTCCCTCAGGGCATTCACCTTCTGCTCATTTTCTCTTGCCCTTTGATAGTCCAGCTAGTCACTTCATTATTCTGCTTCCTTTTTGCTATCCTGTCAACCCCATACTGCTTTTTACTATGCCATTCCTTCCTTTTACCTTTCTGACTTAGGGGCATCCATGCTCTTGGCTTAACTATGTATGGTAGTTAAGGGATCTGCTATTTAAACTTTTGGGCAGCCAACCCATTTCCTTCGTTAAAGCTCTATTTGACATCTATCTTCTACTTAAAACTAAATGGATGAGTAGGTACCTGTGTGTGTGTGTGTGTGTGTGTGTAAATATTTTGTTATTCTAATTGTTTTAGATTTTTTGTTAACTGTGGTTCATCTCCCTAATTTATGCTTACCTGGAAGCTCCGGTGTTTTAATACAGTTCTAGTCATGAGGGAAGGGGGGGAGCCCAGCCATCAGCTTTGTATATTTTCCTTTCTGTATATAAAAAAGATCTTTTATTTCCAGAATGTCTAGATTCTTCCTACTGGAAGTGTGGTACATGGACCAGTAGTGTCACCATAACCTGTTAGAAATGCAAAATCTCAGGCCCCACTCAAGACTTTATGCTTCTTAATCTTCATTTTAACAAGATCTGTAGTCAATGGATATGAACATTAAAGTTTGCAAAGCACTGTCTGAGGTGTTGTTCAGTTAGTTGACACTATTAACGTGTTGACTGATAGATACCTGTGTACTTTTCTGTAACTGATCTTATTTAAATGTTTGTAATTATTTTGTAACTATTCATCTTGTTTCACCAAAAGTTATATTCTGGATGGTTGTCACTACTACTAATAGGGAACAATGATGAGAATAACCTCATAAAGAAGCCACCTCCAGTCTTTAAGTGATGTTTTGGTATATATTAGATCTAAAACTATCGCAAGCATTATTTATTTATTTTTTTTTAGGGCTGCACCCATGGCATATGGAGGTTCCCAGGCTAGGGATTGAATCAGAGCTGTAGCCGCCGGCCTATGCCACAGCCACAGCAATACCAGATCCGAGCTGTCTGTGACCTACACCACAGCTCACGGCAACGCCAGATCGTTAACCCAGTGAGCAAGGCCAGGGATCAGACCCGCAAACTCATTGTTCCTAGTCGGATTTGTTAACCACTGCACCACAACAGGAACTCCCAGTCGCAAGCATTTTAAAGTCCAGTTTCATTATTCTACCTTCCACCATCAGTTTGCATCTATGGATGAAGAACAGTCCCTTTCTTATCCATTAGGCTGTGGATTTTCAAAAATATTTATACCGAGATGAATGAACCTTTGAGGTATAAGAAAAAATACTCAAATTTCTATTTAATTTTTATCTGATGAGCAAAATTTTGACTTACTGAAATTTGAAATACCGGTTAATGGTATATATATATATATATATATATATATATATATTTATGATTTATGAATAAATAGAGATATATAAGGGCCCATATTCAAGTCTTGCTTGTTGGTGATGACCCAGGTTTATACATTCCTCTGTGGTACAATATGACAATCCTAGATTGGGAAATAAAGTTGTAGTAAATTCTGTACTATACCCTGTAATATGTGGGTGCACATGGGTAAGGGACGGTACTTACTATTATGTGTGTATGGTCGGTAGTAGAGTAAATATGTTTTCTGAGCACATAATTAATGGAGGCTTAGAGATGGATTTTCTCTATGCTAAACTGTAATATGTATCATATATGAAGTTAATACACCAGTGTGTACAGTCATTTGATACTCTTAAACTTAGATTTATTTATATACTTGTGCTTCAGGAAATAGTTTAAAATTTTATCCATGTTTTTATAGTCATGCAGGGAAAAAGTTCTTTTATTGGTCTTCAAGAATGAAAACTAGAACATGCAAAATTAATTTTTTATTATCCTTCAACATTCAAATGAAGTGTGAGCAGAGTGGCTGACCTGTGTAGACATATTTCTATTGATTTTTCTGTCATTTTTTAATAATACCATTATTTTTTATCATTTTTAAAGTAATACTGTTGTTTTATGATGGTAAACAATATTTCAGTGAGTTTTTTGTAGGTGTCAATGGGAGGGAGTGGCAAAGGGAAGATAGTGCATGTGAGATAGTGGGATGTCACTTAGCACTTCAAGAGTGTTAAAGTTTTAGCAGCAGCAGTTCCCTTCGTGGCTCAGTGGTTAATGAATCCAACTAAGAACGATGAGGTTGCGGGTTCAATCCCTGGCCTTGCTCAGTGGGTTAAGGATCCGGCGTTGCTGTGAGCTGTGGTATAGGTTGCAGATGCGGCTTGGATCCTGTGTTGCTGTGGCTGTGGCGAAGGCCGGCAGCTACAGCTCCTGTTAGACCCCTAGCCTGGGAACCTCCATATGCCGCGGGTGCGGCTCTAGATAAAAGGCAAAGAGACAAAAAAAAAGAGAACTTTTAGCAACAGAATTAAACTCCAAGGACTGACCTTAGCTGAGAGCCATTCTGTTTTGTATATAGCGCTGCTGAATATGGCTGTGACAGACAGTGCTGTGGTTGTGCTTACCAGAGGACATCCTTGTGGTCATAACCAAGTTGTAAATGTCACCAAGATTCTTCTTGAATGTCTGTCATATGTGTATCAGTGATTCTAAAGTAGATAAAAATGAAACAAAGATTCATTTGGGAGTTAGCACTCCCAGAAGATTAGTTTTAAAGCAGAACAGCAGAAGGAATTGTGACATGCATCCATAAGCAATTGTAATGATTTGACAGTTACTTAGCCCTCAGTTTTAGCCCTTAGGTTGAACTGACAGCGTGCCTGCAAAGATAGCGAGTCCTGTTTCAGCCCCATTAATGTCTTCTTGAATGTTAGCCTGCAGTCTGAGTAATGATAAATGTTCAATGATTGATGATTTTTATAGTCCCAGGGGATTCTGGGTGGTTTCTGTGAGCAAGGGCAGTTTTGTTCTTGTTTGGGCATCTGGTAGGATTTTCTGATCTTTACTAAAATCATTTTAAGTTGGCAGAGGGGCAGATACCACCTGCAGTTTTAATTAATGGTTCAAAGCCTTGTTTAAAAAAATATATGAATTTGGAGGTGATGCTGTACTTAGCATGTATAAGAGTCTGAGAACCAAAACAGTTTTTAACCAGAGCTTTTATAATACTTGTTTTATTTGTAAACTTGGTATCTTGTTTGCTCCTTTGCTTTTAAAAAACATGTTTTTAAGTTATAAGGTTAAATTAATAACAGCTCTTATGAAATAATAACATTAACTTTATTGTTTTCATGGAGTTAGCAATTTCATTTTTTAGATTCTTAATTTAAATTAACTATCTTTTAAGTGTTTTCCTTTTTACAGGCTCAGTTTCTATAGAATTATATCTTATTATACTAGTATTAAAAGAAGTATAGGGAGTTCCCGTCGTGGCGCAGTGGTTAACGAATCCGACTAGGAACCATGAGGTTGCGGGTTCGATCCCTGCCCTTGCTCAGTGGGTTAACGATCCGGCGTTGCCGTGAGCTGTGGTGTAGGTTGCAGACGCGGCTCGGATCCTGCGTTGCTGTGGCTGCGGCGCAGGCCAG
>PVHT020001751.1:20247293-20304046 GCA_004024745.2 Catagonus wagneri
ATAAGCAGGTCTTCTTTTGCTAAATATTTGTTTGCCATTTAGAAAAGGATTCGTTTCTATTATATTGATTTTGGATTATTTTTAATATTTTAAGTAGAACTTGTAACTGCCCAACCCTTTATTGGTAGGGTATGGAGGCAGAGAAAGGAGGATAAAATCAACATTTTCTTAATTTCCTATAATTCAGAAATACATTTTCTTAGTTCACCCTTTTAAAAAAAAGACTTATAGAACTTTTCTCCTGGATGGAAATAGATCATGAAGGTAATAGTCTTTAAAATAAAGAAGCTTTTTGACTTTAAAATCTTAAAAGCAGCACTTCTGTTTAGTTTTTCAAGTAATGGGTTGGGAACTTGTTTAGGAGTGACCATTTGTAAGTATGTATATTAATTAGATGAGTGTCATTATGCTCAATTAGCAGGACTGTCAAATAATCTCTTTAATACTCGGTCTTTTTTTTTTTTTCCTCTAGGGTTTTACAGACAGCCCTCATTACAGTGATCACTTGAATGACAGTCGATTAGGGGCCCACGAAGGCTTGTCCCCAACACCTTTCATGAACTCAAATCTGATGGGTAAGTTGGTAATTCTCTGCAAGTAGTCTTCACAAAGCCTCTTTGGTCAGAGACTTTTTTTTATCCCCTTGTCCAAGAAGGACACATAAGTATCTGGAAGAAAGTTCCTGAGTTTCTGGGGCATCTGGGCTTTCTTTGTTCAGCTCAGCTTGAGGGTCCTGAAATGTGGGTCCTTCTCATTGCTATCGAAAAAGGAAGCAGGAATGTTTTAAATGTTTTGGCAGTGTGTTGACATCAAGCATTATGTGTTTTCTGCTTTCTGGGCAGAGAAGCATTTCAGAGACTTGTGTTTGTAAGTTACTGTTTGACCTAACCATGTATGTATGTAGTAATTAAAAATATGGCAGAACAGTGGTTTCAGGCAGATTTTACTCATGTTGGACAATTTCTTTGGATAATATTTAATCAAAACTTAATAGTAAATTTAAATGTTGAAGCAGTTTTAAGCACTTGGGTTCATATTGGGTATTTTACAAGTTTTCTTCTGTAGTACTGAAGTTATATTTTGAAGGACTTTAGCTACCACCTAAACCTGGTTATTATTTTTAGCAAAACATTAAGGTTAGCTGTTCGTATCTTCCTCTACTTTCTGCAAACCAACCCTCCCTTCTGCTCTCTCCCTCTCCTTTTTCATATCAAAATTTATAGCTATTTAATCTGAGATGATAATCCCCCAGTGTTTTTCCCCAGTTTGGATGTCACTCATTTTTTGAAAGGATAATTTTAAGTTTTTGCAGAACCTGTTTCAAAAGAATCTCTGTTTTATGACATTATTTTTCTTTCTTGTTTATGCTTGGGCTGAGCACATTACAAAAGCTTTATTTAATCTGTCTTACTGGTTGTCAGTGGCGTCATGTTAATATGGAAGGTTTGTGTAATTGACATTGATTTCATTACTTATTCTATTTCTTAAGGACGTGACCTATATTATGATCTTAGAATTGTCCTTTTAAGACACAGCCATGCTAATCTAAGTGGATTACTCAAATCCAAAATCCTGGTGGTCTGCAATTTCTTTATAAATGCTTTTGCTTTGCACAGTCTTTGTTTATTTCCCTTACCCTCCGTAAAGAATTAGGGAGACAGATTTTGATACTGTAGTGTGGATTTTGCCCAAGGCAGTTACCACTTTAAAGCCTGAATCATTGAGTATGATGTAAGAGTAAAAAATCTAATCAGTGATAACATTTGTGTTTAAAATGACAATGTGTTTCAACATAAATGCAAATGAAGATCCAGTATTAAATAGTAGTATCATTCCAGGTAAAAATCAGAATTCAATTTAGAACAAAGTAATTATCGTTGTGTTTGGCCAGGGGAAACTTTCTGATCTATTTTTTATTTTATTTTATTTTATTTTATTTTTTTTGCCTTTTGTCATTTTATGGCCACACCCACGGCATGTGGAGGTTCCCAGGCTAGGGGTCTAATCAGAGCTGTAGCCACTGGCCTGTGCCACAGCCACAGCAACGCAGGACCCAAGCCGCATCTGCAACCTACACCACAGATCACTGCAACGCCGGATCCTTAACCCACTGAGCAAGGCCAGGGATCGAACCCGCAACCTCATGGTTCCTAGTCGGATTCGTTAACCACTGCGCCATGACAGGAACTCCTGATCTATTTTTTAAATTTTCTGTTGAGCTTACCATCAAAGTAAAGTAAATGTGACACTCCAGATAATTTCCTTTTGTAGTATAACTTTTTTCCAAGTATCATTTCATTTATATATATAGTAAATGTGATAGAGCAAACTGCGGTCAGTATTTTTGTAATTTCAAATTGAACTAAACTTTCTTAGTAATTAGGGCTATAACTCTTAATTGTGAAAAAATCAGAAGTTGTCCTTTATGTATTTTTGTACTTAGCTTTATTCTTAGCTCACAGAGATGACTCTTAAGTTCAGTAGAATTACATCATTAGTGCAGCTTTGAGCCAGGGTGACTATTAAAATTGTGGGGGTAAGTGTGGGAAATAAATGAATTCTAGGAAGTATGCATGTCCGTCACTTGCTCTGAGCAGCTGTTGACTAAAAATATTTCTGTAATTCAATTTGAGGTAACATTTTCTCAGTTGGAGCAATTATAAGCATGTGCTTGTTAGTTTCTTCAGTTTACAGATAATTATTTAAAATGATTTCATCAGTCATCCATACCTCATGTATAAAATCAGCATCTAAAATCAGTCTTAAAAAATAAAACTCAGATTTATAAACAGATTGATCCCTTCACAGTACAAATGAGAAAGACCTGCATTTATCTGAACTACATTGTACCGTTAATTAGGTACAGCTATACATTTTCATTGTTAAATTTTGACTACCTAATCTTAAAAATTTTAATTTACCTACAAAAAAAGGAGGAAATGGCCCTGAAAAGATTAGGCAGATATGTTTACAAGGATTTCAGTGGTCTTGGCACTATCTGCTTTACTACACTTTCTTCCTGTATTTTCAGTAAAAATGATCTAAGCAATCTGCATGACAATAGCTTTTGGAAATGAATGTCCTTTAAATTGTGAAGCAGCTCCATGTAGCAACAAGAAATCCACGTGATGTGAGTTGAAGTAACTGAACGGTTAGATACCCCAAAATGTGGGTTTGTAGCACTCAGTATAAATTATAGTGGATAGATTAACTTTTTAAGCCATTTAATAATTTAGGGGAGTTTTTAGGCTAAAAATCTTCATCATTAAAGCATGACTGAGACATGTAGGCAATATTAGAAGCTCTTGGAACTGTCGATACCTAGTAGTCATAATAGGTGAAAACTTCAAAATGATGCTGTGAATGATGAGTGCTCAGCAACAGCTAAAGCTCACTATAAAGCAGTAACATATTTCATCATTGCTGTCAACATATAAAAACACCATTTAAGGGGGGGGGTGGAATTATATGTCTCGGGAATGTTGTTATTTTTCGTATTATGTTCAGCCGTAAGCACAAATTGCCTGAAGAAATAGTGGATTGTAAAGTGCCACTGTCTATCATGATGAAGCTCTCAAACACTTTAATGATTTTGTACATTGCAAAAATGAGAAATTTTGTCTAACAAGGGTTGATAATGATTCAATAATGAACAAGTTGCGGCAGAAACATCAACTTCTATATTCATTTAGATATTTTGAAGTGTTCTGCACAGGAAGTAAAGCTGTTATGTTGAATCAGTTAGTGTTTCTTTTTAATGAATTCTAGAATTATCCTGTTGATTTTTCAATATGGAAAAGGACGCTTTTCTTATGTTTCAAATGAAATGAGTACATCCTTTTTGGCACATCACTACGTAATTAGCATCAAACAGTTCTGTACTCTAGTAAAACTGCAGAGCTTTGATAACAGCAGTGAATTGCGGTAGTATCACCACGTAGTCTTGTTTACTTCTAGCCTCTTCCAGCTTTGATGCATTTCTCCACCTTTGGGCCCTTCGTTACTTTCAGTGATATTTACTTTACCTATTGTTGATTAGTTGTATTTTTGCTGATAGTAGGACCAGTTTATTAATTGGGCATAGAAACAGATTATTTCATAGAATTATCTACCTTCAATTCCTGAATTACTGTGGTGCAAAATACTTAGGTATCTGTCCCTCCATATCTAGCAAAACTTTACTTATTTCAGGATGTGTGTACATGTTTTGTCAAAGGGAAACTTAAGATATTACCTTCAGTTTTCCTTTTTTCTTAGACCTTCATTTGTGTTCCTTTCTGGGATGTATTTTGCCTCTAG
This sequence comes from Catagonus wagneri, assembly GCA_004024745.2. NCBI lineage: Eukaryota > Metazoa > Chordata > Mammalia > Artiodactyla > Tayassuidae > Catagonus > Catagonus wagneri. Next base: position 20,251,593 of record PVHT020001751.1, read on the forward strand.
AGCTGTTTTGTTCGTATTTTATCTTTTAAAAACTAGAAGCAACTAGAGGTGATGTAGGAAAAAATACAAGGCTGAGAGTTAAGAGATCTGAATTTTAATCCAAATCCTGAAAAATAACCTTTACCTTTCAGATAAGGTACTGCTAGGTAATCTCAAAGGTCTTTTGCAGCTCTATAATTTTATGATTCTATAATATCATGTATTTAATATCTTTTATTCAGTGCTGGAAAAGGCTGCAACTGGAATTATAATTGGTATTTTGCAAATGATAAAACTAAAGCACAGGAAAATTGTGTTTTTTCTTGAGGTCACAGAGTCAATAAGTGGCAAAACTGAATTTAGCACTCCTGTCTTCCTACTCAAAGCTAAGTCTTCTTTCCGTTAGGCACATTAGGCTCTTTCTGTCTAACGCCTTCAGGGTTTTACTAGCTGAGCGTTTTCCTAAACTATGGCTACCCTTCTTGATAGATGACCATGAAAATAAATTCCATGGTGACATAACTTTGGAAAACATTGTATACCCTGTGCCCTGTCTTAGGGATTCAGATTATGTTTTGGGATATTGAAGATTGCGGGAAATGGGGGAGGGGAGCTTAGTTAAGTTTTTCAGCCCATCACATTCCAGATTCAGATGATTGCACAGAAGTCTTTTTGTAAAAAAAAAAAAAGGGTTATCCTCTGGGCAACTGGTTTTCCATGGAACATACACTGGGACTTGCTTTTAGGTTGTGTTGTGTTAAGGGAAAAATAAAAAATAATACATAAAAGTTCTTTGAAATGTAGATTAGCACAAGATTAATAATACTGTTGCATGTATTTTTATAACTCGTTTTAGGTATCTTAGCAAATTTAATAGGTTGGGTCCAGTTGTTCAACCTCTGTTTTATTAGTACTTGGCTTATAAACAAACCAATTGTCCTTCTATTGCTATTAGAATCTATTTGCACAGCAATACCCTTCTTCTCTACTTAAGAGTTTAAAAGACTCCTCTGTTAACAGCTATTACATTTTATTTTCATTTCAGTGCAGATTAAATAGGTTTCTTTGGGCTTATCTGGACTTTTTTTTCCTGTATATTTAGTATCTCAAACAACCAAATTTCAAAGAGAACTCTTTTGTGTACTTGATCCTGTCTATACTATACTTTATGATTACTCCAGAAGTCTCTTAGAATTACAAAAAAAAAAATGTAGAATCATCATCTTCAGAGTATCAAAGCGTAATTGAATTCTGCCTTCAAAAGATTGCTAACTTTGATGTAGAGAAATTCCTTCATTGGCAAGATAATGAAAATGATTGTAAGTATGCTTAGGGGAAACAATATGGCTTAATAGCTGGTTTGACAGTATTTTCATAAAGATAGGGCCTTCATACTTTTCCAGTGTTTTATTAACCCGAAATCTCAAGGAAAGTATATGAGTTATTGTTCATTAATCTGTATTCTGTCATCTTTTAATGCTTGTAAATTCAAAATGTTGGGACTGGGAAAAACTTGAGGGAACCACACTTAGTTTGGAAGAAAACAAAACTAAGAAAAATGAAATGAGTAGTTAATTAGGAAAATGGATCCAGCCCTCTTGATTCTAACTTAGTTCACAGCCCACTTCTACTATACTGCTATTTTTTTCTTTTTACCTCTTGTGTTCAACTATTTGTTAATTTGTTCCTTTTACTACATGATAGTTTTTATATCTTTTTTTTCCTCTTGCTACTGCTTAGACTCTTCATTAACCATTCTGAAGTATTGAATACCTATTTCTTTCTCCTTCATGTGTACTGATCCATCCCTTTACTTTGCCCCGTGTGAAAATTCTGTATGGCAGAATGTAAGAGTGAATAAAATTTGGTCTGTCGTTATAGATGTTGTTACATTAGTGTGGTTGAGGAAGTAATTTCAGTAGTTATTATACATGATAGCATGTGAGCAATATAAAGAAATTTTTACAGAAATTTGAGAGATTAAGATAAGGCACAGGCAAAGTGATCAGGAAAAGTTTTATTGTGGAAAAGCATTTCATCCAGTATATGGCAAGTGACAGAAATTAACTTAAAACTTTTATGTTTAACAAAAAGAGGTATTTATTGACTTAGATATCCCAAATGGCTAGGAGTAGATTGATTTAAGGCATGGGGGATCCAGATGTACAGTCACTGTCATCTGATTCTCCTCTTTGCCCTCAAAAATGTTTGTTAAGAGAACAATATAAAACTGGAGAGGCAAATTTGGCACAGAGATTTTAAAAATGGGGAAGGGTACAGGTGTGGTGTACTTGTCTCTTGCTGTCTGTTTCTAGGTCCTTCACTACACCCTTTCCAAACTGTTTTATATTGTCCTTTCTGGCTACTATATTACAGGTTACCTTATTCCTTACTGGTTTGGGATGTTTTCTTTCAACGAAGATAGGCATTTTATTTGTAATACTTTGTACCTGGCAGAGGCAGTGTCATTTTTTTTTCCATGCCACTACCTGCCCTGCATCCTCAGCCTGAAAAGCAACCCCTTTTCATAGTTAAATTGACTTGATGGCTTTCTTTCTGAATTTATTCCTATAAGTTAAAGATGAGCTAAGAGTTTCTTTTCTACCTAGTCTGAGAGAGTCCGTACTAGTACTAACGTCTCACTTTGAAAGAGGTGCTGCCAGAGTTTCAAGAGTACTCCTGTATAGATCCAGGCCCCTTTCATCTAAGAGAAATTAGTCTTGGGGTGAATTATTTGAGAATTAAATAATTGCTTCAAAGAGAGACCAGTCCACCATTGTTATAATCACCTTCACATCTCAACCTATTTCTTTCTTACAAAATTCAGCCTTTGCTTTTTATAGCTCACGTTTTCTATGACTTCCAAGTTGGGTTTGTTTTGTTGTTGTCATTTGGTATTTTAGGTTTTTAAAAACAGTAGAACTTGCCATTCTACCTGTTTTTAGGGCGTTCTCATATAAATGGCAGTGTTTTTATGTTTGGCCTCTTGGCATATGCATGGGGAAGAGTAGTGAAGTATGTAGCAATCATTTGTAAATTACATACTTGTTTTTCACTTTGATAACACCTCTAGAGGGTTGTCAGACTCAAGTTGTATGAAATTTCTAGGGAGTCACAATTAAATGGGAGTAGAGTTCAAGGCCACTTCACAGCAAATTAAATCAATTAGCTTTATGTACAGCTATAAATTTATTGATTTCTTTTTTGTCTTTTTAGGCCCACTCCCGCAGCATATGGACATTCCCAGGCTACGGGTCGAAACAGAGCTGTAGCTGCCGCCCACAGCACAGCAACTCTGGATCTGAGCCGTGTCTGTGACCTGTACCACAGCTCATGGCAACGCCGGGTCCTTAACCTACTGAATGGGGTCAGGGATCGAACCCATGTCCTCATGGATATTAGTCCAGTTAATTACTGCTGAGCCACAATGGGGATTTTATTAATTGCTATTACATATTTATCTGTACTGATCCCTGAGATCAGAGATTAGCAAACTTGCTTGCAAGCTGCCAGAAAGTTAACAGTTTAGAGTTTCGCAGCCAGAAGGCCAGAAGGCAGAAATCAGTGTTATTAAGTACGTACTTATATAGCCATTTAAAAATGTGAAAAACTGTTCTTAATTCATGGGCTATAAAAATAACAGTTGGTGGCCTGCATTTGCTCTACAGGCTGTAGTTTACCAATCTTGTTCTAGATAATTTAACAAAAAACTTCAAGCAGTAACAACACTAAAACAATTTTCTGAATAGGTAATAAATCATATATGTGAAATTCTGTGGAACATACCAGGGTTGTTTTGTAGTTTTGCTTTTTTAATATCCAGGCATGATGGTTGTGGTGGTAGTGAATTATTTCTAAAAATTCCGAGGCTTCATTGTCTCTGTACACAGTGGTAAGTTACTTATTAGGTGAGTTGTTTTCCTGTTTTATTTTTCTCTTCAAATGTTTTCTGTAATCAGAGAACTTTTTAAAAATCTAATTCTTAGAATAGTAATTTAAAATTGTAACTGTAGTGAATTGAACCTGCCACATTAGGAGAGGAAAAAGTGAAAATTAGGCAGCTTGGTGGAGATGTGGCAGTGGGGCTGCTCTTCAGAGAATAGCTGTGAAGAAAAGTCTGTAGAGAGAACCTGTGATGAGAGAATAATGTGAAAATGGCACAATCGTTGGAAAAGGACTGTTGTTCTGGTGAGAGTCTGCACTCCCAACTGGGGTGTCTCCCCAAAGATGTGTGCAATAGCAATATTATAACATTTTCTAGGCTTGTATCCAAACAGTTTTTGTAAGATAAATGTAAATTCTGGATTTTTGTTGCAGTTTATAGAATATATATTTAAAACTTTTCTTGTACAGGGCTTAATGATTTGTGTTTGAGAAAAATTCTTATTATGCTATTCATCTTCAATTTAAGGCTCTGTTATCTGAAAAATTTAAGAAAATGTAGCACTCTGTTTATGTTGTAATTTTTATAAAATGTTTTCTCAGTTTTACATAAAATTAAATACGCTTACACCAAAGAATTCCCATCCACTTTTTATTTTGAGGCTAATGATTTTGAAAAAATTAAATTATGCAGTCCTTTGATGCCAACATTAAATGCAGAGCATTTTTACTGTGGTGTGTGTGTGCACATGCACACATACTCACTGTATGTTTGAACAAGATAGGAGCACATTAAATATACGCTTTTGTTTTAAGTCATTCTACCATAAGATTTCAATCAGATGTCTTCTTAATCTTTAGGTGTTTTACGAAGATACTTAAAAAACATCTTCAAGTACTGGCATAATAGCAGATTTCTGCTTGTAATTTACTTTTCCCTAGAGATATTGGTGGGATACGTGTGTAAATGCACTGATAATTTGTGTTGTTATGTGTATCCTCTGTATCTGTTTATATATTTTTTAAAAATATGTCCCTGATTCCTTTGGTCATTTTGCTGCATTGAATAGTTGTAGGACATTGTAACTCATCTGAACCTCTCAACTCTTGTCTTTATATAGTGTGATTTTAACTCCAGTTTACCTGGATACTTTTAGAAGGAAAGCAATGCCCCAAACATACTTCTGAAGATGAATCTATATACACTGTGTCTCTATATAGTTCCACCAGTAAGGAATTAAACCTAAGGATTTAAAGGAAAATACACATTGGGAATGTAAAATGATACAGCCATTCTAGAAGACACTTTGGCAGTTAATTATATAACTAAAACGTGATTACCATACAACTCAGTACTTTCACTCATTTGTGCTAGAGAAATGTAAACTTTATGTTCCTACAAAAACTTGAACATGAAATGTTCACAGCACCTTTATTGGTAATAGCCAAAACTGGAAAAAAATCCAAATGTCTCTCTCTGGGTAAAGGGTTAAACAGACTCTTGTGCACTCATCCTTTGGAATACTATTCAGCAATAAAAAGAAACGACCTATTAATGCAAAAATTTATATTGAGTTAATCAGGCTGAGTGAAAAAAAGCCACTCTCTAAAGATTACATTCAGTATGATCCCATCTATATACTACTCTTGAAATAGCAAAAGTATAGAACTGAGAACAAATTGTTGGTTACCAGGGCTTAATGAGACAGGTAGATACGGTTCTAAAAGGGCAACAGGAGGATCCATGTACTGATGTGACTGTCCTGTATTGTGATTGTGGTAGTGGATATGTGAACCTACATATGTGATAAAATTGCATAAAACCAACCACATGCTTGTGCACACAAATTTTTAAAACTGGGGAAATCTGAATAAGATCAATAAATTGTAGCAATGGTCATATCTTGGCTGCAATAGTATAATATGGAGGAAATTATATAAAGGGTGCATAGGATCTCTCCATGATTTCTTATAGCTGTATATAAGTCTGTAGTTACCTTAAAAAAAGTTTAATTAAAAAGTATGTATACAACTAGATGGCTGAATGTATAAATAAATTAATTGAAGGAAATAAAAATGATAGAGTAGGTTAGGGAATATAGGAGGGAAGAGAAGGGTCAGGGATGTGCAGAGAGTATTTTTCTAGAAACATTTATAATGAAAATTTAGACCAAAATATTCACCCTAGTGGCCCGTTAAATCATAGAAAACCCATGTGGTTCTAAGGTGGGACTATCTCTTGAACTCTTAATTTTAGGAAATTATTTAACTGTAATAGGTAATATTAGCAAGTTAGAAGAAGACTCTTTCAGTCAACATTTGTCCTTCACTTTATGGGCACAGCACTGTTGTTCCTTTGGGCAATAGGGAGTGGGAAATAGCAAAGGCCAAAAGCCTTATGTGTGTTCTTGAGGACACCAACAACTTGGGAACATTTAAAAAGCAAGATAATGTGTATTTCAGAATTGAGTATTTACATGGAAAAGCAGTGGCAGGAGGGCCTGCAGTAAAGGAAAGAAAGTCATAAGCTTCTCAGGGGGAAATATTGGAAGATCGCAGAGTTAATTCTTCAGTGATGTTCTTGACCTAGACCTGATCCTTGACACCCTTCTTTCCCGAGAAGCTAAGTAGAAAGGTGCAACAAGTCCTCACTTTTACTTGAGTGAGAAATGAGATTTGAGGATTAAGTTACCTACCATGTAATAACTCAGATGTGCAAAATTCCTTCTTCTCTAAAATGCTAATCATACTTACTTAGGAAACTCTTATGCAATTTTCAGTTTTTCACTAGTCACAGGGAGTTGGCTCCATAGGAAGAGTTTGAGAATCTAGGTGAGACTTATCTTCGGGTGATCCCTAGGGTTGGGTATTTTAGGAAAACAACTCCTTGGAGGGAGTTCTGGCTTTAGAGACTCTTGTAATTGTGGGGAAGAACTGGGGAGGGTTTTTGGAATGGAGAAAAACATCAATAGGCTATTCATAACTTCCCCTTGGAGTTTTAAAGATTCTACCTAATTTGCCAAATTGTTTTCTAAGCTTTTAAAGAAGTCTTGTTTTAAATATGTATACAAAGAGCCAATTATAAATTTTCAAAAACTTCCTCCTGTGTTGTCAAGAATTTTGTGTCATTTGTGGAAAACAAAGGCTATAGTTGTGAATCTTTTTAAATGACGAAGTATGGTGCATTATAAATTTAAGGTTTCTAGAAATATTTTTTAAATGATTAGTATCAGAAATGTGGATAAGTCTTTGGAGGCAGATTTTTTTGTATATGTGAAAACTGAAGTAAAAACAAGCCACCCCTTAAAAAGGGTTTAAGATGAAGTGGCTAAAGCTCAAATTTCCTTCTTTGCTTCATTGTGCCAGTTAATCTGGCTGTGGGGTATATTTGTCTACTGTGAAGACCACTGATGCATGCAAAGCTGAGCAGAGTACAGTTTTCCCCGGTGGGTCTTCTTTCTCTGGGCATTCGTAGCTGTGTTTCAGTGTGTGGGTTCAGCTGGGAAAGACTAGAAGGGCTAAGATGTCAGCTATAGCAAAGGTACTAAGATCTTGTCTTAGGAAGGGAATGGGACATATGACCTTTATCAAAGTTATTTTCTGTAGGTCAGTTAGTTGGAATTATGCACAGTAGGGATGATTATTACTATTTGTAAACAGGACAGTCTGTTAAGTTCTACGCTGTTTAAATAATTGTTCCGTAATTCTTTGTAGTGGCTTTTCTATAAGAAATTTAGAACTTTTGTATCTCATAACATCAGATATTTTAACTTATTCTTATATTTAGTTAATTTGAACCTAGAGCCTAGATTTTATTTACTAGTTAAACTAGTTCAGATTATTTACCTTAACCTGTTGTCATATATAAGGTTTTACTTTTTTTTTGAGATGTATATTAAATACTACTATATATTACAATGAATAGAATTTGTCAAAGGTAGCTTAACTTGGCTTTCTTACTTTATTCATAAATGATGTTAGTTTAAAGTTAAGAGATTTAATGCCATTAAATACTCTTAATTAAATCATTTACATGTTATTGTAAATCACAGTTTCACTTATGTCCACCATTAGGAATCCCTACTCAAGAAGTTTGTAATGGCACGTCAGGCTGTAAATAATGAATTAAATAATACCTTAATTCAAGATCATGGAGTTCCCATTGTGGCGCAGTAGAAATGAATCTGACTAGGAACCATGAAGTTGTGGGTTCGATCCCTGGCCTTGCTCAGTGGGTTAAGGATCCGGCGTTGCTGTGAGCTGTGGTGTAGGTTGCAGACGCAGCTCAGATCTGGCATGGCTGTGGCTGTGGCTGTGACCGGCAGGCAGGTATAGCTCCAATTTGACCCCTAGCCTGGGAAGCTCCATATGCTGCAAGTGCAGCCCTAAAAGGCAAAAAAATAAAAAATAACATGATAAATCTGGATTCAAAAAAACCTGAAGATTTTACGTTCATCTCAATATTTAGGTTTCATTTTATAGAATTCAGTGTTAAGGCATTTCAAGTGTATCATAGTCAGGGAAAAGGATCATGTTTTTGCCTTTGAAAGTACTGGCAGAATAGAGTAGCATCACATATAGTATAAAACTGTAAGACACTGTATTTTCTTGGCTTATGTTAAATCATCTCTGATCTAAAGTGTTTGACATTTTTGTTTTTAATACAGAATCTGAACAAATGCTTATGCACTTGAGAAGCTGCAATCATCTTTCTGTAGTGCTTAATGCTTATTTACTGTATGACTAGGCTCTTAGGAATTTGGTTGAAATTTTGTTTTTAATTGGGGAAAGCGAGACCTTTGAAGACAGAAAGAAAAAATGCAAGAGTAGTAATGTAGTCTGCTGACTTCTTTCCAGTTCCACAAACCTTTTAATTGAAAAGACTCAGCTTCTCTTTATAGGCTATTTTGGCTGGGCCTAGATAGCATGGATGCATTGGCTCTTGAAAGCTGAATATGACTTGGTTCATCTCATACAAATGAGGAAACTGAGATGCTAAAATTGAAGTACTTGGAAGCCTCACCTTCAACATTTATTGAGAATATTCCCAACATTTATTGAGTTGTTAGGTGAAAAAGAAAAAAAGAGTGGATATCATAATAGAAGATTAAGATTGTAGTGTGTAGGTTATTAGGCTAAAATTGTGAACAGAAATGTAAAGTTTCAGTGAGTGAAAAGCTCATTAATAAACTGTCCCAGATGCTGTGTGCTTGTTAGTCCCATGTACGGGGCCTTAAGATGAAGGCACATTTGAATGTTTTTCCTTTTCTGTCTCCTTCTGATCCAGTTCTAGCTTTAAAAAAAAAAAAAAAAAAGGTGGGGGAGGGGAGTTTCCCTCGTGGCTCAGTGGAAATGAATCTTACTAGTATCCATGAGGAATCAAGTTCGATCCCTGGCCTTGCTCAGTGGGTTAGGGATCCCACATCACTGTGAACTATGGTGTAGGTCGCAGACGCAGCTTGAATCCTGCATTGCTGTGGCTGTGGTGTAGGATGGCGGCTAAAGTTCCACCTCAACCGCTAGCCTGGGAACCTCCATATGCCACAGGTGCTGCCCTAAAAAGCCCAGAAAGAATAAAAAAAAAAGAAAGTGGGAGCTCACCTGGGTCAGAATTGGCTAGACCTGAATTGATTTATTTCTTGGTTAGCTTCTTAGTGGAATGTGTTGTTACTTTTCTCTGAGCAGAGGCATGGAATAGCGGAATCTTGAGGACTTCCAGGCCAAACTCTGAAATCACAGTGCCTACAGCTTTTCTTAGGGATTCGTTGCAGGCATTAAAAAAAAAAAAAAATTAGATTCACTAGGGTAGTGGCACTGCTTATTATCCTCCCTAAAACCTGAGGAGAGAGGTAATTCATACTGAGGCCCTTGGTATTCTCTTCCTGAGTGAAGATGACTCAGAGATGCCTCATTAGCAGGTCTTGATACGATGTCATAGTTTACCTGTGTGGCATAGAGGTATTGGTAGTTTTAGTTCATGTATCTTGAAAAGTATAAGCACTTTGTAAGTGGGGAGAGGGCCAAAAGAGAGGAGTTAACCAAAAGTGGCCTATGAACAAGGGGCTAACCCTTCTACTTCTTTTAGATACCATAAAGAAAACGGAAAATCTCCAGGATGGTCATAGGAATATTTCTGGAGTGTGTAGTTTGTATTTTCTATAATGTGATTTAGAAAGAAAGGGAATCTTCTGCCCCTCTTCAAATCTCGGGAAGGTGGAAACGAGAAAGTCGCACTGGGAATTTTTCAAGTCGGAAACATGAGCCGTCTCACAGCTAAGGGTTCTGGCTCCCTAGATTTGAGTAGGAAGCCCCAAGTCTGGGAATATTCTTCAGGTAGACTAGTCCTGTGACCTGATTTCTCTTCAGTTTCCAAATGATCTGACACCATAGAGCAAAAGAGCCAAGCCTTCAGGTAGCTTTTTCAGGAATAGGCCCTGGGTTAACTGTACCTGAAGGTGGATGACTAGCTAGGCAGATTACTTGGAGGTAGGAAGTAATTTGCTTGGAATGCCCTCAGCTATCTGCTAACTGTGAGTGATTGTGCTGGGCCAAGCTGCAACTTGATCTCAAGACTGTTCAGATAGAGAGGAGCTGCAGTAGAGCAGCTTAGATTGCTGTGTTTTTGGGGTGAGCAGTTGAAGTTCCATGCTTTCAGTAAGGCTGGGTGGCCTTGATTTTCTGTGGAAAACCAATGGGCAGGCAATTCATTTTTATGAAATTAATTTGGTATAGCACAAATTCTACTAGATTTTCCTGTAAGAGTTTTAATACACTACCCTTATCTTCATATTTTATTTAGTGCCTTCTATGTGTTAAGCACTGTGTGTGTGTGAGTGTAGGAAATACCAAGATGAAAAAGATAACAAGAGTTCCTGTCGTCGTTAACAAATCCAACTAGGAACCATGAGGTTGCGGGTTCAATCCCTGGCCTTGCTCAGTGGGTTAACAATCTGGTGTTGCCGTGAGCTGTGGTGTAAGTCGCAGACGCGGCTCGGATCTGGCGTTGCTGTGGCTGTGGCATGGGCTGGTGGCTACACCTCCGATTCAACCCCTAGCTTGGGAACCTCCATATGCCGTGGGTGCGACCCTAAAAAAGCAAAAAAAAAAAAAGAGAGAGAGAGAAAATAACATTATCCTCAAAAGGACTACTATGTTATTGTTTGTATTTAATAAGCTTATGATGCATATGAAATAGAATATTGTCTAGACATTAAGTTCTAGATCAAGCTGTAAGAACACAGTGCATTGGATTTAATTGGGGAAAGAAAAATAAAATTCAGACTCATTACTTAAACAATTTTTAGTCTGAATACTTTAAAAATTTTGAATTTTGAATTTTGCTTTTTCATGACAAGAAGCTAGCATAGATCTCTCCACATCACTGTCCTTTGTACACTGTCTGTAGGGTAGAGTGTAGGTTCCCTAGCATAACACAAAAGGACCTTCATTTTCTGGCTCAAGCTTTGGTTTTTCTCACCTTCATGTCTCTATCAAGTACTCTTCACTCCACCCCTGTCTTAGTGATTCTTTATTTCTAGAACTATCACTCATTTTTACAGGTTTGGTTTTTTTTGCTTTTTGCTTAATGATACTGACTTTCTTAACCATCAAGGTTCAGCTCACATTTGATGCCTGTGACTTTAGATAGAAGCAATCGCCTCATTTGTAGTTCTTTAATGCTTTGTGCAACTTGCTAAGTACCATAACTTTTTATCACCTTCTATCATAAAAAGCTGTGTGTATCTCTTCCTTTTTCTGCAGAAGTATAAATTCCTATGGTACAGGTCTCTTTATTATTTATCTTGGATCCATGTCTTTTAGTATATGTATGTCTGTAATACCAGTATTCAGTAAATTAAGGTGACTGTACTTGAGTGGCTTTCTCTTACCTTTCAAGGAAGGAGTACTGTAGTTAAGGATCTTGTCTGTTAGAAGATACAGAGCAACTTTTTGTCTTTTCTTTGTTTTAGGGCCACACCTGCGGCATATGGAGGTTCCCAGGCTAGGCGTAGATTCGCAGCTGCAGCTGCTGGCCTCACCACAGCCATAGCAAACTGGGATCTGAGCCATGTCTGTGAGCTACACCACAGCTCACAGCAACGCCGGATCCTTAATACACTGGGTGAGGCCAGGGCTTGAACCTGCGTCCTCATGGATGCTACACAGATTTATTTCCACTGAGCCACGATGGGGACTCCAGAGCAACCTTTGAAAAGTAAATTTAGAGGTGAAACCTGACTGTAGTCTCAACATTGAAACAAAGTCTTGGGCTTTGGTAATGAACTTCTCAGTAGAGATAGAGGATTTAGCGAATGGCTTAAATTTTGAGAACCATAATTTTACCCTGCAGAGTGAATTTATTTTTGTGATCCCTTTTTGAAAAGGATCCCTATGGTTTTCTCAGTAATATGGTATTACTTTTGTGCTTCGACACATGAATGCATTACTCCATCAGGAGCTTGATACCTAAGGAAGTGGTTGTGGTTGGCGGACATCCCAACATGGTTTTCAAACCAGTGAAAAAATTATAGACTGTTTATCCTACTGTAATGTTTACATAAACAGTCAAGATTTTGAGTGGAGGTTGTGGTGGGATGGGTGGGGTGGAAACAGTTAGCTTTTGTAAGCACTTTTAGGATGCATGAATTTCTCTCAAAATTGGTTCCAGTTTGGCAAAATCTCAGTGTTGGTCCTTCCTAGTCTTCTTCCCAAATAGGTAGTACTCTTGGCTTCATAATATATTCGGTTGGCTTTTAAGTTGTTTTATATTTCTGATGCCTTTATGTCTTAAACTTATAAGTATATATTGAATAAATGAATGAATAAAGCTGTTCTTTTTTGAACTCAGAACTAAAATGAGGGTTTTTTAATGCAAAAAGGAAAGAAAATTGCAAATTAACGTGAAGCATCTTCATTTTGCTCTGCTTATATTTCATGTCAGTAAAAATAAAACTATTCTCAAAAGGGATTAAATGTCTGACTGAACTTCGGTTTAGTCTGAGAAAACTTTGAGCTTTCAGATCTATTCTTTTTCTGTGGTTTTAGGAAATAAAGGTTCTTTGGGGATCCCTTTACTTCATAGAGTAAGTAATAGGTTTCTATCCTTTCCTTAATTGGAAATATTAAAGAAGGTCAAAGATTCAAAGCTTTATTAAAAATTAGTTTGGTCTCTATTGATATTAATCACCTTTAATGCATTTTGATCAGGTATTTATGAAATGAACAACCTAAACAAATAAAAGTTTTTTTCCCTAGATTTTAACATCTGATCAAAGTAAATTAAATTCAGCAATTTCTAAGATTTCAACATCCAAAAATATGGTTTGTAGTTATTGTGCAATTAGCAATGACATTGGTGAAATTGGCAGTTTATAAGCAACTGACTGTATTTACCTACATACTTTCATGGGATCTATTTTGAAAATATTCAGAACGTGGTGTACATGTGGATTATATCGGGAGAAAATGTGACTAGTAGAAATGACTTAAAGGAGCTGGTTTGTAGGGAAATTCTTAGGAAAGCTGGTCTGTTTTTGCCTAAATTTTAGTTTTGTCTCAGTGCCTTATGTTCTATCAACAATTGATTTGGATTAATAAGTATAACCTATTGAGTGTTAATGTACTGTTAAACATTGCTTAATTCCTGTTTTAACTGAGAGAGAAGGGAATTCAGTCATTTTGGAGTGTGGTGTACTGTGGATGACACATCACTGCAGGGATCTACAGTAAAGAGTTGAGTACCTGGAGATACCATCATGGCTCAGCGGTTAACGAATCTGACTAGTATCCATGAAGACATGTTTGATTTCTGGCCTTGATCAGTGTGTTAAGGATCCGGCATTGCTGTGAGCTGTGGTGTGGGTTGCAGATGCAGCTTGGATCTGGCATTGCTGTGATTGTGATGTAGCTGTAGCTCTGATTCGACCCCTAGCCTGGGAACCTCCATATGCTGTGGGTGTGGCCCTAAAAAGAGTGAAAAAAGGGGGGCGGGGAGTGGAGTACCCTGGACACAGGAGAGCAGAATGCTAGGTGATAGGAGAGGATTATTATATAATGAGATGTAAGAAGAAAGCAGCAATACACTCTTCCCGCCTGTACTCAGAAAAGAAGGAAGAAAATGCCATTTTTCTTATCTCCTGTTCAGGTCCCCAACTGCCATTTTCATAGAACCTTACTATGTTGGATTCTGTTCTTATTGTTCCAATAACATTGTCTCATTTAATCCTCAGAAAAAAACGTATGTTTGTTTTTCTAATGTTCCTTTTACAGATGAAGAGACTGAGACATAACAAGATTAAGTACTTTCTTACTTAATACTGTTAGTAGTAATAGGGAGAAGTTGGTCTCCTTAACTCTAAAGCTTGGACCCTTAAACCATCACACTACACTAACCCGTTCCACATTATGAACATTTTCTCATGGTCTCATATATTCTAGGTTCCTAATATGGCTGGTTTATAAGTAAGATTATGGGACCCATGGTTCATAAATTATGTGTTATTTTTTTCCTCTGGTAGGTAATGTTGCATGATATTTTCTAAGTAAAAATTTTCTTCTAATAGTTCTTTACTTAGGTCATACATGAGAACTATAAGATCTTGCCCTCTGAAGGTTATAGTTTAGTTTATATAGTAGTCACCATTCTCCTTTCATTTGGACTGCTGCATTATTTTATCTTTTCCTACATAATTTACTGGCCTGGAAGCAGATATTTTATTTAGCGATAGAGTAATTGAGAAGAAGCCTAGGGACAGAATGAGGAAGTAATGTATTAACAACTTTTATTGACTCTCTGTACTGGGTGTGAGTTGATTTGAAAACGAAATCTCCAGGTTTCAAAGTTTCCACATTCCAAAGAATGTGTTATCATTGTTTGGTCTCGGTGTCAAACTGCTAACCGTATAACTTTATTCTTTTAATGACAAGTTTTATTATGAGGAAAAACAGAACTAAAGTAGAAAAATATGCTTTATGTTGAAATTCAACTGCCAGCATCCTTAAATTCCCATGAAGTAAAAGAGGTAAAAAGCATGCTAAATTTTTCTTTATGTAAATATCATGTCTCTAATTAGGTGTTACCAAATTTGATAGAAAATGACCTCACACATTAACTTTAAGGTTTGCTTTGAATGAACAAAACTTCTTCATTACTATAGGTAAGAACTACTTTCCCTAGCAAGACTGATGTCAGACTACATGGGTTCAAATTCTGGCTCTAGTTTCTTTAGGATCTTTATATATAAATGGAGGATACTGATTATGCCTAAAGTATAGAATTGTTTTGAGAACTAAAGGACATAGCACAAAGAGGTTTTTTGTTTGTCTTTATCTTTTTAGGGCCGCACCTGTGGGTATGGAAGTTCCCAGGCTTGGGGTGGAATCATAGCTACAGCTTCTGGCCTACACCACAGCCACAGCAATGTGGCTACAGCTGCATCTGTGACCTACACCACACTGCAACGCTGGATCCTTAACTCACTGAACAAGGTCAGGGATTGAATCTGTGTCCTCATGGATACTAGTTGGGTTTGTTACCTCTGAGCCACAATGGAAAACTCCCAAAGAGCTTAATAACATTAACATAGTACCTAGCACAGTGATATTATTCAGTAAACATTCTCTGTTATTGATAAATTAAAATTTGTAATAATATTTCTCTCAATTTTGGATAAAGGTCATTTTTTTTCAATTTCAATCCTGCAGGTAGCTCTTAATATGACAGCTGTTGTTAAAATAGTTGTATAAGTTTGGGACCGAAATGTTCTAAAATTAGGTTGTGATGATGGTTGTACAACTATAAATATAATAAAATTCATTGAAAAAAGTTAAAAAAACAGTTGTATAATTTCAAAAGCAGTTTTATGAATCAAGACTTAGGAAAGCTTGCAGGTATTTAACAAAAACTTCTTTTGTGAAAAGATCATATTTAACTACGTAATTTACCTACTGAAAAATAGCTAGGAGGCATGTTAAATAGTTTTGTTGTTCATAATTTTTATTGAATCATTTTTGTCTGATATCTTTGTATAATCGCTTCTTCCAATGAGGAAGCCTTATCTTGTATTCAGTGCAATGATCAATGTAATTGGATCTGCAGTATTTAGGGTGAGGCTGCCAGGCCTTGTAGGTATTTGGCGATTTGAGTAAGGTAAGCTTCAGTGTTGATTATGATGCTACCTCATCTCCATTGTGTTCTCAGTACAGACACAGCTTGGTCCCTTGGCAGTGACACACGGTAAACATCAATATCAACTTTGTAAATGTTAAGTAAAAGCAAACCGAAGGGCAGTGATTCATTAGGAAAGAATTTTGTCGGAGCAAATTAACTCTTCTTTCTGTTACCCCATGTTAAAAAAATCACCATCTCTTGAGTCTTTGTATATGATTGAATTAGAAACTACCTGATTGAAGGGCCTCTCTTTCCTTTAATGGGTGCTTTGGATCTGGGATATATACTGTTCATTTGAAGTATCTTTCATTTTTTCTTTCACTTTTTTAGTTATGCTTCATATCTTGCCAATTTGATCGGCATCCGATAGTGTTATTTACCTTAATTTACAGAGCATTTATCAGAAACCTTTTACAGTTCATATCTATGGAGATGTTTTTCATTATAGATTTTTCAGTTAGTGGTTATATTGTGTGTTACTTCCTCAGACCCACCTTTCTGGATCAAATCACTTGTCATTCTGCCTCACCAGCCTTACCAGGCAGACAGCCAAGCAGCCAATGTATTTTCAGATTTTTGTGTCTAATATGTTTTCTATTTCCTTTCCAGTTTTTCTTCTCTTGCTTATTAACTAGTGGAAAATTAGCCTATGTGTTTTTAAAGTTGTTAGTGATCTGAAGATTCATTGTAAATGCTTCTTTAATGAGCCAATATTTAAACTTGCATTTGTGTATATACATAATACTTCCATGAAAATGTTTTTTCATTTCCTTAAGGTATGCTTAAAAGAATCCTCAGGTTTTCATAGCTAGCAATTTTTTTTTCTTTTTTAAGGAGAGATGACTGTATTACCTACCCACCACTTTCTCAGAATAACTCATCGTTCTATCATGTACTCTGATGGATTCACCGTGAATTTGCGATTAATGAAAGGCTATTTATTTCATGCATACCTTCAGAGATTTTTTTTTTTGTATCTTCTGCATTCCATACTGAACTCTCTAATATGTTATTTTTGAGATTGTAGTCAGATAATTGTAAACCAGCTAATATAATTTGTGTTACTTATTTGTATTATTTGGACTCAAAAATCAAGAGCTAGGTTATCTTTTCTTTCTCCCACTTTATTCAACAGCCCTCACTCCATAAGGACACTATATACTTTTGATTTGGGAATATTGTAACTAATAAAGAAACGGACAAGATAATCACAATGTCATTGATTTAGAGTACATTTAACAAATACCATGTGATCTCCCAGCAGTTGTAAGTAGGAATTAATCTCTTCCCCTTCTTCTTCTCCATAGTGCCTTGTATCTCTTAAAGAATGAAGTCATTTGTTTACATTACCACATTAAGCATTTTTTGACCACCAACCTTGTTTCTGTTTCAGAACCTCAGTAAAATGCCAGGCATTCACAAATCTCATTCTTAGTTCCAGTCATTTCTGGCCTTGAGTCTTAGTTCCTGTCACTATTTACCTCATTATAGTTACCTGCTTAGTTTAGACTGTTTCATGTTCATATCCTTTTTCTCGCACTATTTTCTCTAACTAAAATGCCCTCTACATCTCTCTTTGACTGATTAATTCTTCCACTTCATTTCAAAACCTACTGCATTTTTATTCATAATATTTGCCAGATAATATGCTAGTAAAACAATTATGACCCTGACCTCATGGAATTTTCAACTTAGATTTTTAGCTTTTCTAGGAAGTCATACCTAACCTCCCATCTTGAATTCAGTGCTCTTTTTCTCTCTGTCCACAGCATACTGTACATATTATACTGAAATTTGCTGTTTGTGTGCACTTGCTTTAGATGAATGTTTCTCAAGGGTAGGATATTCTGATTCATCCCCCCATACTTTTGTGCTCCATTCAACACCTGATAGATATACTTGTGGAGTTACTTTTACGCTGTAGCTAAAGTATGATTCCTGCCTTTGGCGAATTCTCATGATGTGTAGCTCTCTAGGTGTTTCAGCTTGTGTTTATGACTATTTGCATGTACATCTATCTTTCCCTCTAGATTATCAACTTCTTGAAAAATACAGTGCTGTCTGTCACATTTAAATTGGTAGGCCCCATCATAACTTAATGCCCACTCATCGGACCTGCGAGAGTGACTCTTGAAGATGTTCTTGCTAAATGATAGCTCTTATTAGAGACACCTCAGTGAGAGATCAGATAGTTTCTGGAAAAACAGGTAACTCTTTAAAGAGAGACTGAAAGAGCTTGGTTGTTAGGTGGGCTCAGGAAATGCCTGATGGCCCTGCTCTGCAGATGAGCTGATACTGAAAGGTAATTTGGATCAGGATTTCACAGATAACAGTTTTTGAAACTGAAAGAAGTGGCATTCTTTAAAGCATGGTCTGGAGCTGAAATGAGGTCAGAGGTTCCTTAAATGATGATCAGCTCACCAGGAGGTTCCATGACTGACAGAGAAACTGAGGTCTCCCTGCTAGTCTAGGACAAAAACAAAGCTTGACCTCACTGACAGCTAGAGCCAGACTTTATAACTACTTACGGAACACATTTGTAACTATACTAAATATAAATTTATTTCATTCTGGTATTAGATCATTTCCAATGAGCTTAGCAAATTCATTTGAACAATAGTATTCTCTTTTTAAAAGAGTGTTCATGGATACAACTCCGTTGTTCCTGGAATGATTTCAGAGGGATTCTTTGGAGTTCTTTGACATTGTAGATAACTAATATAAAGTTGTCATCAATATATTTTCATTAAAATGAACACAGTATGTCTGTGTATGAGATCAGAATAAAATAGATTTTTATTCATATGTTGTTTATTTAGGTAACATTTATTGTCTTCTATATGTTATTCAGTCTAAGATGTTTTTCATTTTTTCTGCTTGTCGTCTCCATCTCCTGCAAAAAATCTATTCTTACTTAATAGTCCTGCTCAAACATCACTTCCTTTAAAAATGCTTGCTTGATTTTTCCCTCATTTTTATCTTTCCAATGGCACCTTTAAGAAAATGTGAAATTGCCTTCCATTATAGCTTCAACTCCCTTTCAGCAGACTTTAAGGAATCTGAAAGGGAAAGAGGACTTTTCTGAAGCACCATCAAAGAGCTTTGATTATACTTGCGTCAAAACCAAAAACCAAGGGGAAGAAAAAAGACTCTACTTCTCATGATAATAATATGTACTTCTCATAATAATGGTTATTTAACAGCTACAATTTGTTCAGCAGAAGCCACAGGTTATAAGAAGTGTTTATATTATATCATTTCATTCATTTCTTATAGCAGCATTGTTTTATGGGTAAAGGAACAAACTTGAGAAGTCATTTAGCCAACTTGCCTCAATGGCTATGGAGTTGTGAATTGGAAAGTAGAACTCAGCTGTCTGAGTCCGTAGTCTGTAGTCTTAAAACACAATGTGGCTTTTTTTCATCAATGGTATTAGCCTATAATTTTCTTTTTTGAAATTTTCTTTTGTCTGTTTTTGGTGTCAGGGTGATGGTGGCCTTATACAATGAGTTCAAAAGTGTTCCTCCCTTTGCAGTTTTTTGGAATGGTTTCAGAAGGGTAGTCGTTAACACTTCTCTAAATGTTTGATAGAATTCACCTGTGAAGCCGTCTGGTCCTGGACTTTATTGGGAATTTTTAAATCACAGATTAAATTTCAGTACTTGTGATGGGTCTTTTCATATTTTCTATTTCTTCCTGGTTCAGTCTTGAAAGAGTTTACTTTCCTAAGAATTTGTTCACTTCTTCTAGGTTGTACATTTTATTGGTATATAGTTGTGTGTAGTGTGTGTCTCTTATGGTCCTTTGTATTTCTGTAGTGTTGATTGTAACTTCTCCTTTTTCATTTCTAATTTTATTGATTTGGGCCCTCGCCTTTTTTCTTAGTGAGTCTGGCTGAAGGTTTATCAATCTTCAACAAAAATCCTCAACAAAACACTAGCAAACCAAATCTAACAGAACATTAAAAGGATCATTTACCATTATCAAGTGGAATTTATCCCAGGGATGCAAGGATTTTTCAGGATCCACAAATCAATCATTGTGATGCCACATTAACAAATCAGAGACTAAAAACTGTATGATCATCTCAATAAATGCAGAAAAAGCTTTTGATAAAATTCAGCACCCATTTAAGATGAAAAATTCTCCAAAAAGTGGGCATAGAGGGAACATACCTCAACATAATAAAGGCCGTATATGACAAGTCCATAGCCAACATGATACTCAGCAGTGAAAAGCTGAAAGCAGTATGGAAATTCCTTTAAAAACGAAGACTAGAGTTACCATATGATCCAGCAGTCCCATTCTTGGGCACATATCTGGAGAAAACTATAATTCAAAGAGATACATGCACCCCAAGTTCATTGCAGCACTATTTACAATAGCCAAGACATGGAAGCAACCTAAATGTCACTGACAGATGAATGGATGAAGAAGGTGGTGGTGGTGGGGGGTGTGTGTGTGATGGAATATTACCCAGCCATAAAAAAGAATGAAATAATGGCATTTGCAGCAACCTGAGTGAACCTGGAGATTATTATACTAAGTGAAGTAAGCCAGACAAAGACAGATATGATATGATGTCACTTATATGTGAAATCTTAAAAAAGATACGAATGAACTTATTTACAAAACAGTAGACACACATATAGAAAACAAACTTATGGTTACCAAAGAGGGGGGTATAAATTAGTATTTTGGGATTAACATATACACACTACTATATATATAATAGATAACCAACAAGGACCTACTCTATAGCACGGGGAACCATGCTCCATATTTTGTAATCTGTAAGGGAAAACAATCTGAAAAAGAATATTATATATGTATATATACACACACACACACACACATACATATATATATATATGTATATATATGTATATATATGACTGATCCATTGCTGGACACCTGAAACTAACAGAATATTGTAAACCAATCATATTCCAACTAAAGAAACACAAACAGTGCTATAACTGTTGCTGTAATTTCTCAGTTTCAAGCAGAACCACTCATTAGGACCTTTAGAGCATATCATTTAAATAAAATTAAATCTGGGAGTTCCCGTCACGGCTCAGTGGTTAACGAACCCGAATAGCATCTACAAGGACTCAGGTTCAATCCCTGGCTTAGTGGGTTCAGGATCTGGTGTTGCTGTGTGAGCTGTGGTGTAGGTCGCAGAGGCGGCTCAGATCCTGTGTTGCTGTGGCGTAGGCTGGCAGCCATAGCTCAGGTTCAGCCCCTAGCCTGGTAACTTCCATATGCCGCGGGTGTGACCCTAAAAAGACAAAAAATTTTAAAAATAAATAAAATTAAATATGGAATGAAATTTTCAGGAAAATGTATAGTCAGTAGCCCTCCTAGGGTCATAAATTAAACCTTGCAAAAGTGAGGCCTATAAATTTGAACATGTGTTCATTACCTGTAGGAAAAAAAACAGAGATTTTAAAGAGATTTATTCTGTCTACATCACATTGTGTTTTGGAAGAATTTCCAGATAATTAACAGCAATCGTTTTTTTGTCATATTTGTTGTATAAATTAAGCAGGACAGACTGACTAAAAATATCTGTTTTAAGTGATTTGATAGAAAGAAATCTTTCTATTTTTGTGGCAGTAATTGTGTCAAAATTAAACAAACTAAATACAAAAATAATGACTGGCATTAAAGCAGAAAAAATAAAAAATTCAGGTTCACAACTGTGAAAGATAAAACTTACTAAAACTTGTTTCTCTGTGAATTTCTTTCTTATTAAATTTAAACTTAATTTCTTTGCTATCTTGATTTATATTGCTTTGGCAGTGTAAATGAATTGAATGAAGGATCTGCTTAGGTGAATGAAAGTCTGAGGCTTTTGCAATAAAGTACACAATATAATTTCTTAGAAATGAATTTTACTTTGAAGCTGAAACCACTGCTAAAGATTGCTAAAAACTTTTCTTTTAAAATTTCTTGAATTTGTTTATCACTGAAATACTGGTACAGCGTTTAAAAACTTTGAATCCTAAGGTGAGATTCCTTTTCAATCCTTTCAGAATCTTTTTCATATTTTCTGATTAGGTAGACAGTTTCCTTTTGCTGCTAACATTTCTATCACCTCCCTAACTCCTGTGAGTTTCCCTTTTAAAGGAAGAGAATTATTGTTTTTGGTTTTTTCAAATAAATACTCAGGAGTGGACTTGCTGGGTTGTGCGGTAGTTCTCTTTTTAGTTTTTTGAGAAATCTCCATTCTCTTTTCCCCAGTGGCTGTGTCAATTTACATTCCCACCAGCAGTGTACAAGGTTCCCTTTTCTCCACATCCTCACTAACATTTATTATTTTTGTTCTTTTCTATGATAGCCATTCTGACAGGTGTGAGGTGATATCTCATGGTGGTTTTGATTTGCATTTCCCTAATGATTAGCAATGCTGAGCGTCTTTTCATGTGCCTGTTGGCCATCTGCATGTCGTTTTTGGCAAAATGTCTATTCAGGTCTTCTGCCATTTTTTAATCAAGTTTATTTTTTTTCTGATGCTGATTTATATGAGCTGTCTGTATCTTAGACATTAACCCCTTAGGTCATATCATTTGCAAATATTTTCTCCCATTCAGTAGGTTGTCTTTATGTTCATAACAGCATTATTTACAATTGCCAAGATAGGGAAGCAACCTAAGTGTCCATCAACAGATGAATAGAATACTACTCAGCCAAAAAAAAAGGGAATGAAATTTTGCCATTTAAAATAACATGGATAGGCTTGGAAGGCATTATGCTAAGTTAAATAAGTTGGACAGAGAAAGACAAATGCTGTATGATATTACTTACATGTGGAATCTAAAGAATACAAGCTAGTGGATATAACAAAAAAGAAACAGAGTCATAATAGATAACAAACTCATGGTTACCAGTGAGGAGAAGGAAGGGGGGAGGGCCAATGTAGGCGTAGGAAATTAAGTACAAACTATTAGTTATAAAATAAGCTACAAGGATATATTATATAATATGGGGAATATAGCTAATGTTTTATAACTATACATACATGGAGTATAACCTTTAAAATTGTGAATCACTGTATTATACACCTGTAATTTATATAATGCTGTGCATCAACTATACTTTAGTTAAAAATAAAAACAGAACTTAACTGCACCAAAAAAAGGAAAGTTTTCATTAAAAAAGAGAAGCAGGCCTCATGCTCGGCATATCAGTGGGAAGCGTTTTTATGGCAAAGCTGCTGATTTTCTATTACGTTTTATTGGGATTCTCACATACTTCAGTTTCCATGTTACTACTTCCACTTTATTCTCAAGGATCTGTCATTCTCTTTTTCGGTCACTTGATTTAAACGAGATGTGAAGAAACTACTAATTAGTGTGTCAATGGCAAATAGTGCTCAAGGTGGTTTGGGGCTGGCTTGGGAGTTTGTGAACAAGTGCATTTGGGTGTCTTTAGTTGTGGTTGTCATTTCCTAGAGATTCAGGATGGTCTTTTGGACTTCCTTTTGCCCAGCATGATTGGTGCCCTTAGTGTAGCAGACGAGACTGATTCCATGGATTTTCCCAGACTTCCCAAATGCTGCAGGTGACAGCTTCATTTCCTCAGAAATGAAGGAAACACAAGTGTCCATGTCCCAGGAAGTTCCTTGTGCTGGCCTCCCACTGAAAATACCATGTCACTGCACTGATATTTTCACCAGAGGTAGTGGCTTTGGTTTCAGACCATTCGTTTTTTCTTAGACTGGCACATCATCCTGGTTATATTTCCTTTTTTTTTTTACCTTATAGCTAGGCATTACCTCAGCAGGAAGATACCACCAACCGGATGGGAAAATCAAATAGAGTAATGATGCAGATCCCTCTAGAGACAGATAACCAAGCTTGCATGCCCAGGTTCAGCCGTCACTCCAGGATCTGGCTGCATTGCAAGGCCAGGTCTCTGGAAAATTATGTGGGGCCTTTGTGTGCGTGGAAACCTGAGAGTACTAAGTGTGATTTGAGGCCCCAGATATGTAGCTGGTCCTGCTCTTCTATCTCTGATGGAAGACCGTAAAATAAAACAGAAGCTAAAGACTTACTATAATATTCTTTAAATTTTATTGTTGTAGATCCAGCCAGTAAGCCTGAATAAAATCATATAATTACTGCTATAATTGGTAATATGATACACCCAGTAATGATAAGCCATAAATGAAGTGATTAATTTTACTGATACCCTGGGCAAACCTATAGGTAGAATGAGCAATGTTACTTATGAAATAAGTTGATAGGAGATTGTTAGGCATTAGCCTTTAAACTTCAAAATATCAGACTAATATTGAATTTCTGAGCAACTATGATTCCACACATAGTCAAGTAAAGCTAGATAAATTTCACTTTATTATTTTTAAACTCACAGAATTTCTAGAAAGCACGAAGTTTTCCCTTTATACTGATGAATTTAATACTTTTGATGTTTTTTGATAAGTATAGGATATACTGTATTTTAGAAAGTCTTTCCTCTCTATTTTTCATATAGTTTTAGAATATTTTATAACCCTTTACATAAAAGGTATATGTCTGTGTAGCTTGGCTGTAGCTAGAAGCTATTCTTACCTTGTTTTCTTCTCATACAGAATATTGAAATTGGAGAAATGTGTATAAAAGCAACTGAACTCCAGTTAATGTAACAAATGTTGTATGATTATATGATTTTTTTAGGTTTATCATATTTATATTTTGTTTATAAAGAATTTGATTTTGTGGAGCAACAGATTAAGGGTCCGGTGTTGAAACTGTAGAGGCCTGGGTCACTGTTGTGGTGTGGGTTCTATCCCTGGCCCAGGAACTTGAACACCCACAGGGGTGGCCCCCCCAAAAAAAAGAGAATCTGATTTTTTTAAATTGAGACCTTGATGATTTGTTGTAATTTATCTTTAGTTCATTATTTTTTTCAAAGATGCCTACTTGTGCTATCAACTTTATAATCTTGTTAACAAAATTTGGTTGAACTTTTCATTGTGTTCATTTGTAAAACCTAAAAGGTCTACTGCAATATTTTTTCAAATTTCAGACTCTATTCCCTTTCCCGTTCAATATAATACACTCTTTGTCACTCATATTTCAGAATCATTGCTCATGTATTTTGCCATAAGAAACAAAAAACACAACTGCTCCCTCCCCATAATCTACATGTTACAAACACCGCAGGTGCTTGAACTTAAATGTTTCTCTGCTAATGTTGGTCCTTGGCTGCTTGGTCAGATCCCAGCATTCTTCTCATTAATGTACCCTAAACAAGACTGCATCTACCACTTTTGCTTTATTATCTGATCATCTCATTCCCCTAGTGGGTTCAAAAAGGTCACAGTGGGGATCTCCATGCTACTATGTATTTGTTAATGTCTAATGGAAATTTTCTGTTATCAGGCATCCCAAGATATCTGTGATCATCAGGGTTCTTTCTAATTTACTGTAATTATATTAGTCCAGTGTGGCAATGTCTTTTGTGTGTTGGGGTGGGTGGGGTGAGGAATTGGGTCCTTTTTCATAAAAACAAATAAAAACAATAAATTTACTTTATTTCCTACCTTCTTTCTTTTCTCTACTCTTCGTTCTCTTCTTTTTCATTCCTACATTCTGTAAACATTTATAAAACACATATAATGCATGGGAAGTTCTGCCAAACTTGGAGGAAGCAAAGATGGTTAAGGGACATTTTCAGTGTTAACACTTTTTGGTCATCCATGGATTGTGTTAAGTAAAAGCAGGCTATACTGAGGACAGTTAAACTTATCATATAAATGCCATCACCATTTGTATAGAGAATTTTTTGTCCCCTTAGGTTTTGGGTACTCTTCCTAGTGCTTCCCACACTGATTTAAACAAAGTAGGAACTCTTCGCAAGTTTGAGAAGTATTTGTGCAGTGCTGAATGAATGAATGTGGGAATATAGTAATCAGTAGTAAAATTCACTGGTCACCCCCAGTGAAGACAGGAATAAAAATAAAGAGCTCTTCCTGAAAGTGATGGTGCCCCAAGGGAGAGTCGTCCTGTCTTTCTTTGAGATGATCAGTTGTCATACAAGGATCTGCCTTGTTATATGGTTTTGATCACTATTACCAGTTCTTAGGAGAGCCAGCTGATAGCACAGGACACACATTTTTGCTAGTTTAGTTCAAGATTTTAAAAATAAGTACATCTTCTGACAGTCCTGAATATCTAATTCTGAAATCACAGCAATTTAAATTAGAGTTTACCAGATTCATTTGAACAACAGTATTCTTTTTTAAAAAGGAAATGCTGTTCTTGGCTACAACTCCATTTTTCATGATGTAATTGTTGATAGACTTGGGAGGGATTTTTTTGAGTTGTATGTCACTAATTTGGTTGTCTTCAGTGTATTTCATTTTATTTAGTTCAGCTTCAGATGTGGACCCATTAATAAGTCCTTTATCTTTCATACTGGTGATGGATATGTGTGCTCTAATTTTCCTAACTGTAATGTAAACCTATAAACGTGGTTTTGCGCCTTCTTTGCTAATCAGATGATAAGAATTAAGTGGCTTTATTAAAGCTGTCGGGTTAGAATCAAGATATTTAACTTATGTTGTTTCTGCATTTGACAAAGGGAAAAGGTCCCATTTCATTAAGAACCTTCAGGGTATCTCAGACATCATGCAGAGGCTTTAGCTTATTAGTTCATTTAATATTCCTAATCCATGGAAGTGGTTTTGTTATTTTTAAATCTTTGAAGCTCAGTATTTTAAATAACAGCTTTGCTCAGATATAATTCACATACTATAAAATTTACCCTTTTAAAGTATACAGTTTAGTGGTTTTTAGTGTATTCTCGGAGTTCTGCGGCCATCACCACGATAACCCAATACCTATTAGAAGTCAGTTTTCATTCTCCCCTCAACCTGCCCCCGGCAACCACTAATATACTTTCTGTCACTATGGATTTGCCTATCCTGGACACTACATATAAATAGAATCATCTATTATGTGTTCTTTTGAGACTTTTTTTTTTACTTAATGCATTCTCAAAGTTTATCTTTGTTTAACGTGTATTGATACTATTCTCTTTATGCTGAATAATATTCCATTGGATAGATAGATACCACATTTTATTTATCCATTCATCAGTTGATATTTGAACTGTTTACACTTTTTGGCTGTTATGAATAATGCTGCTTTGAATATTGATGGTACAGGTTTTTATATAGATGTGTTTTCAGTTTTCTTAAGTGTATATCTAGGGGCGCTGAGTAATACAGCTCTGTGTTTAACCATTTGAGGAACTGCCAGACTGTTTTCTAAACGGTCTGTGCACCATTTTATAATCTGACTAGCAGTTTATGAGGGTTTCAATTTCTTCGCTTTCTTGTCAACATTTGTCTTTCTTTTTTATTTTAACCATCCTTGTGGGTGAGGAAACCTCTTTGAGGTTTTGATTTTCATTTCCCTAATGACTAATAATATTAAGCATCATTTCATGTGCTTATTGGCTACATGTGTATCTTCTTTAGAGAAATATCTCTTTGAGACTCAGTACTTTAATCTCTGAAATGGAGATAGTAATTCTGGCCTTGCTATTTCCTTCAGGATGATATAATGGAAGGATATATCTAATGTCTCTCACAAGGCCTGACACTTAAAAGACATTTATTAAATGTTCATTTCTTCTTTCCCAGTTTATCTCCAGTTTCAAAGATGAAGAAACTGGGGCTTAGGGAGAAAGTGGGAGAGAGCGAGAGCGTACAATTGATCGAGCACACAAGAGCAAGTAATTCACCAGAGTTCATATGATATTTAGTTGGCAAATGCTAGATTCAAATCTAGCATGAAATCCTAGATTCAACACTGTATGCCTTGCAGCAGTTCCTCCATTATACCTTTGATGAAAACCCCTCCTGACTGTGAAATGACTTTTGTGAGTAAGCAAACTTAGTTACATGATATTATCTTTTATATTTTTGCTATAAAAGCAAGTGTAGCTGGAGTTCCCATTGTGGCTCAGCAGGTTAAGACCCCATGAGGATGTGGGTTTAACCCTGGCCTGCCTCGCTCAGTGGTCCGAGGATCCAGCATCGCCACAAGCTACAGTGTAGATTGCAGATGTGGCTTAGATCTAGCATTGCTGTGGCTGTGATGTAGTCCTGCAGCTGCAGCTCCCTTTCGACCCCTTGCCTGGGAACTTCTGTACTCTGCGAGTGTGGCCCTAAAGAGAGAAAAAAAAAATTTTAATTTAGAAAAAGCAAGTGTAGCTGATTTTTCAAAAATTTTCATGGAATTTGATTTAATTGACTCTTCCTTTGGATCAGTTTGAAATGTGTTGTACCTAAATATAGGACTTTTACCTTTTTAGTATATATAATGATTCTAATAGATGAAAGACTCAATTTTGCATGAATGTGTGACCACCAAATGACATTTCAACTAAAATGGTTAAGGAACTCTGGTTTCCAGATGATGGTGGTACCATAAAACCAGCTCTTTTTTTTTTTTTTTGGCCACCACCATGGCATGCAGAAGTTACTGGACCAGGAATTGAACCTGTGTCACAGCAGTAGCCTGAGTCAATTACCAGATCCTTAACCCACCGAGCCACCAGGGAACTCCCAAAACTTGCTTATTTTTAAATGTAGTTTACGCTAAGCAAGATAGCTGACATTTTATTGACCATTTTTGTTTTTTGGTGGATTCTAGAGAAGCAACATCAATCACTGGTATGCAAATTGACTAGCTTTTAAAAAAATTTGCACAATGCTATAGAAAGAAAGGGGAGGAATTTCTAGAAAGAAGCAGAAACCTTTACTCTTTGGGGTAGATTTTCCTAATTCAAGTTCTCTAAGATGTATTATTAGGGGGCCAGTTGAGGAATATATTGACCAGTATCTGCAGTTAATTGTAGGTTAGCATAAGGGAGCCTACAGTTTTCTTGTGAAGTATGAGTTCTTTTTTAAACAAATAAGAGTTGAGGTCCGTACTGCTTATGAATTGAGACTACAGCACTAAAGAAATTTACTTTCTTCTGATTTTGATTCTTTCAAATTAGCGTTTCATTAATATTAAATAATAGCAAAAAAAATTTGCTGTGTGTTCAGTATGTTGCTAGGTACAACATGCATTAGCTCATAAAATCTTCACGACAACCCTTGAGGTGTAGGTATTGCCTCTGTCATTATTCATCAATTCAAAAAATTGAGGTTTAGAGAGTTTAGGTAACTCATCCAGAGTTGAAAAATTAGTAAGCCCTAGAACTGGCATTTAAACCAAGTACTGTCTGATTGTAGAGCTGCTCTCTGAACCTTTCCCTTTAATGTCTTTAAATACCATTCTGTATTCATGGTGGTTAAAAAGTGAAAGTACAGCTTGCTACTTTGCTTTTCAAAGCATTATTATCAGGAATGTTTTTAATAATACGTTTCCTGTGTCTGTGGGGGGAAAGGTTCAAACATAGGTGCTTTTACTTAGGATTGATCTTCAGGATTAGGAAAGAGAGGTAACATATTTTATTGGTTACCCAAGATATGCTTAGTGGCAAGAGCATTGAATGCTGTTCAGTTCCTCTTGCTCATTTGCTGAGGGCAGTCACCACTCTTATCTTCATGTTTTTCTTTTTCGATACTATAATGCTATTCTGGGAACAAGCAGCTAACTTCAACTCAAATATTTTACTCAGACTTCTGTAAACCAAAAGAACTGTTATCTTTTGTTTTTTCATAAGGGTGACCTCATTATCATCCATTTAAAATGATGTTTGTCCATTTTAACACTAAGCACATTTTATCATGCTTCCCTGCTAGACATTTGGAACTGGCACACCTGATCTCTAGTCATTTCTACCTGGTACTCTGAAAACTTCTAGATAAGAGTCTTTAAAGATTTAAGGTCACAAAGGGATTCCATATATTAGGAGAAACTTCAAGGTTCTCTCTAATCTGGCCACTCTTCAAATTAATAAATTGAAGTCTCTGACATTATCAGATCTGATGAAGACTACCAAATTAGTAAGAATTTGAACTAAAAACCTATTGGTGCTATAAAATTTGGTTGTGATGATCATTGTACAACTATAAATGTAATAAAATTCATTGAGTAATTAAAATAAATAAATAAAAACCTACTAGTCTTCCAACATGAATCTTGTATCCTCTTACTGGCTAAGATATTTTCATTTAGAAAGAAGCTAGGTATACTTTCTAAAGTAAATTGTATATAATAAACCACCAGTGAGATTATCTTGCCAGTTATCTCTGTGGAGTATTAATTCCTTTGACTAATCACTAGACTTCTTTCCCAGAGGGAAACCCCTCTGTTTTAATAGGGGTATTTTCATAGCAGGTATATTTAGTAGGGGTATACATAGCAGGTATATTTTCTTTCTTTTAAAGACTGTAGAAGATAAAATCACTATTACCGTTATGTGGGCAAAGCATGAAATACATATTTATTTAAGTAAGTCAACATTTCTGTATCCAGAATCCAAATCTAGATTGTAATTAGATTTCTGTATGTTATTTGTATAAAACAAAATGATGAGAATATTAGCATCAAAAATTAATCTCCCAACCCAACTTTTAGTGTTGTCAAAGATCAGTTTAGATTCTACTGTGTGTCTTCCATTGTTTTTCACACAAACTCTGGATCTGGTGATCCCAGACTGCCCTCTGAATTATCAGAGAAATCTGCTTTTAAAAAACAGGTGTATGCCCAGCCTTGTTCCACCAAATGTTTAAGTTGACTGCCTTACTATTTTAGGATGAAACATTTTTCCTGGTTTTTCTTTTTAAATTAGGTCATCTCTACATGGTGTATGATGAATCAGTTATTCAAAATACTGTCTTCAAAGGTAGCCCTGTCTACACCTCTGAAAAGGAGCCAACAGCAGCTTTGCAAATGCTACCTAACAGAGCATGGAGCTCTGCCTTGGTGGAGT
This sequence comes from Catagonus wagneri, assembly GCA_004024745.2. Taxonomy (NCBI): domain Eukaryota; kingdom Metazoa; phylum Chordata; class Mammalia; order Artiodactyla; family Tayassuidae; genus Catagonus; species Catagonus wagneri. The sequence continues at coordinate 20,282,527 of PVHT020001751.1, forward strand.
TATAGCAGTGTTTGCTGGAAATTGTTCTATTTATCTTCTGTAATTATACGCTATATAGAGTGACCCCTCAAGCACTGGGAAAGTATGAGGAAAACAAAACCAACGCATATACATTTAAGTTTTATTCATGGTCACCTAATTTTTATTTGCATTTCAGTTTTAGTTAGGCTATTTTAGAAAGATGTAGTTAGTGCCTTTTTATCGTTATCAACTTCCTTTTTTATTTTCATTCTCCTTTGTCCTTCTTTTATCTCTTCAAGCATACTATTGTTTAACAGTTGCTTTGTATAAGATACGAGCCTTGCATGCCATCTTTGGTGTGGGAGAATGAATCATGTTGCCGTTGATTTCAGCCTGAACAGAACAGCCATATTCTAATAGGAAGAAGTTTCTAGCTTCAGGTTGTTTCCGCCCTGCATGCCTTGCTTAGCCTGCCGTGTAAAGTCAGTTGCTTCACTCCAAACAGCACTGTATTAATATGCACAACATGACCATTTTCAGTAGAAGGTTATTAGAATGCTAGTTTGTATCCTCTAGTGAATGAAATGATGTGTGATTATGAAGTCATCAGGCATGGACCAGTAAGACTCCAGAGAGCCTGCCCCCTCCGAGGTCCTCGGGGGGCCATTGATTGGTGGCCATGTGTTTGTGCCCGATAGACTGTGAAATGGTGTGTTGCTACACGGCTGTGTTGCACCTGCGCCCCACCGAGGTGATTGATTGGTTTGGTCATGTGGAATGTTCCCATCTGGTCTGCAGTAATGTGGTTTTTTTTTTTTTTTTCATCTGTGAATAGCAAGTGCTGGCTGAATAGTTATAGCAAACAGTTTCAGAGGCTAAATAATCCTTTTTCTCTTAAGAACAAATTGGGATTTGAAGGAGTTTGTTTTTCCTTGCCTTGTTTTTGTGAAGGTGGTCATTCTCTCTCAGGTTTCTACTCCTTCTGTCTAGGATGTGATACTCCTTTCTCTTTGACTAACTGTTTCCACCTCCTACTAATACTAGATTAAAGTATACTTTATGTATTCTAATTTGTGCAAGTCTAGAGCAAAAATCTCTTCTTTTTTGCTGTTTGTTGTTCTGACATGCCACTTGAGATGGTTTGCAATTTTTTAAAAGGTGGTTTCCGTGATCATAATTGGATTATCAAAGTACTGATGTATTTTTAAGCCTTCATTTAACCTCACAAAAGTAGTGGTTTATTTATTGAAAACTACTGATGTAGCAGTTTAAATGTCAAGAAATTATTTATTAGGTTCTTTTAAAAAAAGATTCTATAGTTATATTGGGCGGTCTTGTTTGATATTTCTTAATCTTAGTCCTTTTTCATAATTGATCTATTCATTCCACCTAATGACTAATTACATATCAGAGCACATCATCAGCCACATTCATCATAGTAGAATGTAATAATCAATGACATTTCAACAAAGGAAAAAATAAATATGCAAATAAGGCCTCATTAACATTTGCATGAGTTGTTTGAATAATCACGTTGCTGACAAGGCTGTAATTAACAGAAATTGATGCTGAGTTCAGTATTTGATAGTGTGTTTTCTCAGCGTTTTATTGTTGTCACTGCGGGGGCTGAAATGAAGTTCTGCTCTACTTGTACCTTGACTGGGGTTTGATGTGCAGGGCTGTGCCAGGTACCAAAGGCTTCTGGGAACCCATGATTTGCCTGTGACCTACACTTAATGCATATAAAGACACTTTATTTAAATTGCCTTATTTTTTTCATGAAGCGCTGTTAGATTTTAGCAATTATGAGATGACTGCAGAAAGAAAACAAACATAAAAATTTAAATCATTCATTATTTTGCCAGAAATGCTTTTATATGAATCAGATACTGTAAGACTTTAAGATTTAGGTTGGTTCATACTGTGGAAAATTGATGTCATTAAATTATGTTTTTTCTTAAGTATGGCCCAGTGGATCACTGTCAAGGGGTTGGTGCTTACTGTAATTGAAAATCACTTGCTTAAGAAAAAAATCTAATTATAAAACGTACAATTTTTTTAATAACTCTTCTCCCCCACATTCCTCCTCCTTTTCCTGTACTGTTTCCTGTTTTTGTCATGGATATTAACTGAAATGCACTAAACACAATAAAGCTGTTTATGTCAGTTTTTTGGGTGACTGCAAGTGCTGATTATAACAAGTTTAAGGAATTTCCTTTGTTGAATGTGTACCCGTGCCATATGGCTCAACATGGAACATTAACTTGACAGGGATAATGGATTGTGGTATATGGAGACAATTTTGCCTGCAGCTTTACTATAACTCATTCTGGTTGGGGATCACAGGTTTATAGTATGGGATGCAGCAAACATCCAGATGGATTTACTTTACATAAAAGAGTTGCATTTCTTTTTATTTCCTTCCTGTAATTGGAAAAAGAACATTTTTAAAAAGAAGCAAAATATAAAGAAGTAAACAAAGAAGGGAGGATTGTTCAAAAAAGAAAAATGGATTCTGTGTAGTCTTTTTGTAAAATACACTGTGAAAAAACTTATTTCTGTTCATATAGCACATTACTTTAAAATCATGGTTTTCATTAGCTTATATTATTTTTAGAGCAGTATCTAAAATGAATTTTCCTGTTTTAAGATTAGAAAATTGTCTGTATCGGCCTTCTTATATTCCAGTGTTTCAGGTTTGTAGACTCGAAGGAGCAAGCAGTGTCATTTCGTAATTATTTTAGTAGTGCTTGAACAGCAGCCTTTCAGAGGTGAATTGGATTTGTTAGATTTAGGATAGAAAACCTTTTTTAAAAATGTATCCAGTTTTTAAACTGAAATATATATTATAGAGGGAAATTTTTGTTTTTTCGATAATAATAAAACAAAATTACTAACTGCAGCTCCTTGGTTTTATATGTATCTCTGTGATCCTTTAATTTATCTGGTGAGAATATGAAGACTAAAAGCTACTTTGATAGAATGATCAGTATAAACAAAGATTAGTTACCTTAATAGAACGCTTACATGCATTTTCAGAATTGACGTCTATATTATGACATCTATATTATTAGAATGAAATACATTTAGAATATTTTTTCATGGAACAGTTTATTGTGCTAAGAAACTGTCTTGCTTGATTATTTTCAGTTTCTTTTTGAAATTCAAATCTTTTTTAAAATTCTCCACTTTGTATTTAGGTGAAATGTAGAACTGATGTCAACAATTAAATCATGTGTAGAGTTCTACATTTTCTTGCTTGTATAAAACCATTAATCTATAATTTTGAGCTAGAATCTTTTGATGCATTAGGTAATGTGCCCTTCCTGAGACAGAATAGTAAAGAAATGTGTTTCTTTTACCCTCTAAACTCGTACTGACAACTTTGAAAGTTTACTTTTAGTATTTGAGGCATAAAGAGAAGTCAAAAGCTGAGCTTTTTAACCTTCTTTACTCTCAGAAAATGCTATAAGGAAGGAAGCTAGGCTGGGAGGCCTTGTGGAATACCGTGCTGGGGTTTGTCTTGTTTTGTGTCATTTTGTTTTTGCTCTGAGGAAAGCTTTTTTCTTTTTGCACCTTATCAAATCACAGAGGTCTTTCAAAACTATGCATTGAAGATCTGAACAATGAAACAGTAATATGCTCATGCTGTAATTGTCACATCTTTTAACAGATCCATATGTATTTCTTATCTCTGCATTCTGAAGTATAAAAAAATGGATTTCCTTTTCCAGTGTGTTATCTTACTGATACCTATATAAGAAAGAAATATGGGAGCTTTTCCTTAAAAACTAGAAAATTTTCAGGGACATTAAAATCACTTATTTAGGAGTTCCCATTGTGGCTCGGTGGTTAACAAATCCGACTAGGAACCATGAGGTTGCGGGTTCCGTCCCTGGCATCGCTAAGTGGGTTAAGGATCCGGCGTTGCCGTGAGCTGTGGTGTAGGTTGCAGACACGGCTCGGATCCTGTGTTGCTGTGGCTGTGGCGTGGGCCGGCGGCTACAGCTCCTATTAGACCCCGAGCCTGGGAACCTCCATATGCCACGAGTGAGGGCCTAGAAAAGGCAAAAAAAATAAAATAAAAAAGCCCCCAAAAAATCACTTATTTAGATTTGAGAGTTCTCTTCCTTTCATTTTACAGTAAGTGGTTTCTTAAATTATGTGATACTTAGCTTATGCTTCTAAATAAAATACATTTTTTCTAATATTTAAAAAAAGTGTAATTTACAAAAGATATGTGATATAATTAAACTTCTTTTTTCCACTTTGGTAAAAGTTAGGCACTTAGATATGAAGGGCTTTTATTGTATTTCTTTGAAAAACAGTATATAATAGTTGAAGGAAAAAATGTTTAAGTTGCTTATTTAAAATGTGTTTCTAAAAATACTGCTTTAGGAGTTCCTGCTGTGGCTGAGCAGGTTAAGAACCCACTAGTATCCATGAGGATCTGGGTTTGATCCCTGGCTTCGCTCAGTGGGTTAAGGATCTGGCATTGCCACAAGCTGCAGTGTGGGTTGCAGATGTGGCTCGGATCTCATGTTGCAATGGCTGTGATGTAGGCCAGCAGGTGCAGCCCTCAAAATTAAAAAATTTTTAAAAATACTGTTTTAGGAGTTCCCTTCATGGATTAGCGGAAACGAATCTGACTAGCATCCATGAAAATGCAGGTTCGATCCCTGGCCTTGCTCGGTGGGTTAAGGATCCCATGTTGCTGTCACAGACGCGGCTGTGATACAGGTCACAGACGCGGCTTGGATCTGGCATTGCTGTGACTGTGGTGTAGGCCAGCAGCTACGCCCCGATTCAGCCCTTAGCCTGGGAACTCCATATACTGTGGGTGCAGCCCTAAAAAGACAAAAAGAAAAGAAAAATACTATTTAAAAAAGCATTTTTGGATAAACTTGGAACACTTGGAACAGCTGTGGAACATATACATTGCATCCATTGATAGTGATGATGACATTGCTTCTGTAATACAGTAGCACTGCAACTACTGTATAGGTTTGTTTAAATTGTAAAGTGCAAGAATTTTGCAGTTTTTTTCTTTATTTTTTTACATTGGCAGAACTTAGTATTCTGAGATACTCTGCTTTTTTCCAGTAACAGTAAAGGGTTGATCATAAAGAAGCATTGTTTTAAAAAATATTACTACCGATTGTACTTTTTCTTCTCTTTTTAGCAGACTTAAGCCAATTCTCTCCAGAAAAATGAAAAAGAGTCCCAATTTTTATATTTTCTTTTTACCTGTTAGCATCACTGGACAGCTAAATATTTCATAAGACTGGACTTTGATGCTCATACCTAAAATAATACTTCAGGAGTTCCTGTGGTGGTGCAGCAGAAACAAATCCGCCTAGGAACCATTAGGTTGCAGGTTGGATCCCTGACCTGGCTCAGTGGGTTAAGGATCTGGCCTTGTGACCTGTGGTGAATGTTGCAGACATGGCTCGGATCCTGCGTTTTTGTGGCTGTGGCTGTGGCTGGTGGCAGCAGCTCTGCCCCTAGCCTGGGAACCTCCATATGCCGCGGGTATGGTGCTAAAAAGCAGGAGAAAAAAATTATTTCAGCACTATCAGAGGATTTCTGTTTTTCATGCGTTTTCCTTTAACCCGGTTTCTCTGCAGTTGAAACTGGCTCTCATTGCTTAAATAACATTTTGGAGAGTTTTTCCCTAAACCTTAACTTTGTGATGTGAGCTCTTTGTTTTATGATACTATATGATTAACTGTTCGTGACTTAACAAAAATCTTTGGGAAGTCATTGCACTTGGGATTGCTTGTGCTGCCTCCAGTGGAGGTTCAGGTAATTGCAGCTGCTACCTCCGGTAACAAGTATAGCAGGTAGCAGGATGTAAGATTAACATTCAGAAATCAGTTGCATTTCTGTATACTAACAAGGAAATATTATAAAAGGAACACAAAAATACAGTACTTTTTAAAATTGCACCCAAAAAAATCAAATACCTGGGAACAAATCTATTTCATATCTAAATCAACACGAAATGGTATGGCTTTGTGGGTGGGTTATTCATGCAAATCATATTATAAGCCTTTTCTAACAGAAAAAGGCGGTGCTTTATTTCAGAAATGACATCTTCTGAAGAATTCATTAGGATTGGGATAGGGAAATAGGCAAAAAAGAGAATTAGAAGAGCCTAACCATGTTTATTGGGATTAAAAGATAAACTTCCTTTCAGCGAGATATAATCTTTTTGCTGGTGGAGCAAAAAGTATTGATCTCAGTGTTGATGGCTGTTGAGTGATCCAGGGTAATGGTTGCAAAGGCTGGGTGGCTGTGGCAGTTTCTTAAAATAATAATGAAGTTTATTACATTGATTGACTTTTCCTTTCAGAAACAATTTCTCTGTCACATGCAGTGCTGTTTAATAGCTACAGCTCCTATTAGCCACAATAAAAGTTCTTTCAAATTGGAATCAGTGTTCCCAAACTGTGCTGCTTTTTCAACTGAGTTTGTTAAGTTTTCACTGAAATCTTGAACACCTCAAAGTTCTCTATGCAGGCTGGAATCAACTTCTTCCAAATTCCCGTGTATGTTTATATATATATATATACACACACACACATATATATATATATATATATATTTTTATCTTTTTGCCTTTTGTAGGGCCGCACTCGCGGCATATGGAGGTTCCCTGGCTAGGGGTCTAATCGGAACTGTAGCCACTGGCCTACACCACAGCCACAGCAATGCGAGATCCGAGCCACATCTGCAACCTACACCACAGCTCACGGCAACGTTGTGCCAGATCCTTAACCCACTGAGCAAGGCCAGGGATCAAACCCACAACCTCATGGTTCCTAGTCAGATTAGTTAACCACTGAGCCACGATGGAAACTCCCCGTGTATGTTCATATTTTGACATCTTCCTTTGAATCACAAATGTTCTTTCTTTTGGCCACACCTGTGTCATGCAGAAGTTCCTGGGCCAGGGATTGAACCTACACCATAAGAGTAACCATAGTCACAGCAGTGACAATAGAGGATCTTTAACCTGCTGAGCAACGAGGAAACTCTGCAGATGTTCTCAGTGGTATCTAAAATGCTAAATTGTTTCCAGAAGGTTTTCAATTTACCTTACCTAGATCCATCAGAAGAATCACTGTCTTTGTCAGCTGTATCCTTACAAAATGTGGGGGTTTTTTTGTTTTGGGGTTTTTTTTTTTTTGTCTTTTTAGGGATGCACCCGCGGCATGTGGAGGTTCCCAGGCTAGGAGTTGAATCGGAACTACAGCTGCTGGCCTACGCCACAGCCATAGCAACTCAGGATCCGAGCCGCGTCTGCAACCTACACCACAGCTCACAGGAACACCAGATCCTAACCCACTGAGCAAGACCAGTGATCGTACCCACAATCTCATGGTTCCTAGTCAGATTCGTTTCCACTGCGCCATGACAGGAACTCCCACAAAATGTATTTCTTAAAGGATAAGACTTAGAAGTCAAAATTCTGCCTTCATCCATTAAGCTGCAGAATTGATGTTGTATTAGCAGGCATGAAAACAATATGGACCTTACTGTACATCTCCTTTAGAGCTCTTGGGTGACCAGGTGCATTGTCAGTAAACAGTAATACTTTGAAAAAGAATCTTTTTTTCTGAGCAGTGATTCTCAATCCTGGACTTAAAATACTTAGTAAAACTATGTTGTCAGCAGATGTGCTGTCTTCCAGGCTTTTGTTCCATTTATATAGAGTACAGGCAGGGTAGATACAGCATAATTCTTAAGTGTCCTAGGATTAGGGGAATGGTAAATGAACATTGACTTCAAGTTATCAGCTAAATTAGCCCCGGCTGAGATAGTCAGCCTGTCCTTTGAAGCTGTGAAACCAGGCATTGACTTCTCTCTAGCCATGAAAGTCCTAGATGGCATCTTCTTCCAGTATAAGGCTATTTTGTCCACAGTGAAAATCTGTTTAATGTAGCCACATTCATTAATGATATTGTTTAGATCTTCTGAATAACTTGCTGCCACTTCTACACCAGCACTTGCTGCTTTACCTTGCACTTCTATGTTATAGAGACAGCTTCTATCCTGAAACCTCATGAACCAACCTCCACTAGCTTCAGATTTTTCTTCTGCAACTTCTTCACCTTTCTCAGGCTTCATCAATTTGAAGAAAGTTAGGGCCTTCCTTTGGATAATAGACTTTGGCTTAAGGGAATATTTTGACTGGTTCGATCTTCTCTCCAGACCACTAAAACTTTCTCCATATAACAATAAGGCTGTTTTGCTTTTTTACGAATTGTGTGTTCCCTGGAGTAGCACTTTTAATTTCCTTTAAGAACTTTTCTTTTGCTTTCACTACTTGGCTGACTGGCACAAGAGGCCTATTTGAACCTATCTCAGCTTTTGACGTATCTTCCTTGCAAAGCTTGATCATTTCTAGCTTTTGATTTATGGTGAGAGACAGGCAACTCTTCCTTTCACTTAAACACTTAGAAGCCATTCTAGGGTTATTAACTGGCCTAATTTCAATACTGTTATATCTCAGGGACTAGGAAGGCCCAAGGAGAGGGAGAGAGAAGGAGAATGGCAGGTCGTTGGAGCAGTTAGAACACACACATTTATCAATTAAGTTTTGCTGTCTTACATGGGCACATGTCATGGCACCCCATTACAATTACAATGGTAACGTCAAAAATTGTAGGAGTTCCCCTCTTGGCTCAACAGCTAATGAACCCGACTAGCATCCATGAAGACGCGGGTTCCATCCCTGGTCTCATTCAATGGATTAAGGATACGGCGTTGCTGTGAGCCATGGTATAGGTCGCAGATGCGGCTCGGATCCTGCGCTGCTGTGGCTGTGGCTGGCGGCTATAGTTCCAATTTGATCCCTAGCCTGGGAACCTCCATGTGCCGTGGGTGCTGCCCTAAATTAAAAAGACAAAAAAAAAAAACCAAAAACCATATATCACCTAACAAATAGAATAATAATGAAAAATTAGAAATATTGCAAGAATTTACAAAATACAAGAGACATGAAGTGAGCAAATGCTGTTGGAATAATGGCATCCAGGAGTCTTACTCGACCTAAGGTTGAAACAAACCTTCAATTTGTAAAATGCATTATCTGCAAAGAAAAAACAAGATGTGCCTCATATGTGTAAACAAATTATAAGCTGTTGAAATAGTTTCATTTTCAGAGGCATGCTAAGGCAAAGTTCATGCATTACCTTACTAAGACTTCTTTCATATGAAATTTGTTTCCTTTCGTTATTTTTTGTTTTCTGGTTTCCTTCCTTCCTTCCTTCCTTCCTTCCTTCCTTCCTTTCTTCCTTTCTTCCTTTCTTCCTTCTGAGGCATATGGAAGTTCCCAGGCTAGGGGTCGAATTGGAGCTACAGCCAACGGCCTACACCACAGCCACAGCAATGCAGGATCTGAGCCACATCTGTGACCTACCCCACAGCTCATGGCAATGCTGAATCTTTTTTTTTTCTTTTTTTTTGGCCTTTTGTCGTTTTAGGGCCGCACCTGCGGCATGTGGAGGTTCCCAGGCTAGGTGTCTAATCGGAGCTGTAACCACCGGCCTACGCCACAGCTACAGCAATGCCACATCCGAGGTGTGTCTGCGACCTACACCACAGCTCATGGCAATGCCAGATCATTAACCCACTGAGTAAGGCCAAGGATCAGACCCGCAACCTCATGGTTCCTAGTTGGATTCATTAACCACTGCGCCACGACGGGAGCTCCACAATGCTGAATCCTTAACCCGCTGAGTGAGGCTAGGAATTGAACCTGTGTTCTCATGGATACTAGTTGGGTTCATTATCGCTGAGCCACGATGGGAACGCCAAATGATTAAAATTTTAGATTTAGATTATAAGTAATATTTCTGAAATCGAGAAATTTTAAGTAAGTGAATTTAAGATTGTATTAACTAGCATCTGAGGTCACTTAATTCAGTTTGAGAGCTTAAATTCAAATTTGTTTTATTTAGAGTTGTAGATTTTGAAAGGACCTGAGAGGCGTTCTTAAGGTCATGTCTTAAGTGTCCCAAACACAAACTAGTTTCCATTTCAATCTATCTTTCTCTTCTTTTCTGCCCTTCTCTCACCATTTCTTTCTCTCGCTACCCCTCCTCCCCAGTATTTTTTTCTCTTGCTCTTCCCTTTGGTATTTACTTCTCATCTGCTCTCAAATTTGTTATTCTTACATACCACAAGGAATGATGATAACCCATTTTATACCTATTAATTAATTACATATACTGAGTTTCATAGTAAAAGCCTCATGTTCGATCGTGTGGATGTTTTTGGAAATCTTAAGTATAGCTAAATTTCAACTGCATATCTATTTGTCATCACATAATTTAAGGATACTAGCAGCGACTAATATTAAGTGCAAATTCTCTGGATTAGGAGTACTTTAATGAATCTTAGTACCTTTCCCTGGAACAACTAGTAGTATTACTCATCATGCAAGGTTTTGCCTCTTGTATCATAGTTAAACCACCAGAGAAATATTCCTTGTACTTAGCAATCATCATTATTTGCAATCACTAAAAGATCTTACTTTTTATGTCTTTTAAACAAAGTTAGTGGTTTACAGCTTTGGCCCATGCTTATAGATGAATGCATACTTGCCGTCTTAGTCCATTTGAGCTGCTGCAGCAAAGTACCATAGACTTGAGTGCCTTGTAAACAATAAGCGTTTATATCTTACAGTTGTGGAGGCTGGGTAATCAGAGTACCAACTTGGTCTACTGAGGGCCCTTTTCCAGGTTACAGAATTCTCACTGTATCTTCTTGTCAGGCCTCTTTATGAAGACATTAATCCCATTCATGAGTGCTCTGCCCTTATGACCTAATCCTCTCACAAAGGTGTCCCTTTCCTAGTACCATCACCTTGAGAGTTAGATTTCAACATGTGAATTTGGGGGAAACACAAACATTCAGACCATAGCATAGCACTTTCCCTAGTACTTAGGGTCCGGGAATCTTTAAGCTTTTGTTGTGATACATTCACAAGAAAAGTAAATAGCGTCAAAAAGCTCTAAACATGTTTCATTGTCTAAGCACCAGAATAATGGTCACTATAAAAAATTTGGAAATTATAATAAGCCAAAAGAGAGACAGTAAACTTTAGTCACTCATATTCCATCCTATCATTCAATCAGTGTGGTAACATTTGGAGCATGGTAGAAATTCTCTTTCCCACAAGAATGTGACAGTTTGTCTTTTAATTAGAAAGTTTATTTCTCAAAAAATGATAAAGGTACCATATGACCCAGCAGTTTCACTTCTTCCTATATACTCCTCCAAATTGAAAGACTCTAAGGTGTTGATACACATATTATCACAGCAGTATTAGAGTAGTTAAAAGGTGGAAGCAGTTCATGTGTCCGTCATCAGATGAATGGGTAAACAAAATGTCATATATACATATAATGGAATATTACTCAGCATCAAAAAGAAAGGAAATTCTGGCACATGCTACAGTATAGATGAACCGTAAGGATATTATGCCAAGTATGAAGTATGATAATCACAAAAAGACAAATACTGTATAATTCCACTTGGCATGAATTATCTTTTTTTTATTTTTTGTCTTTTTGCCTTATCTAGGGCCGCACTTGCGGCATATGGAGGTTCCCAGGCTAGGGGTCTAACAGGAGCTGGAGCTGCCAGCCTTCGCCAGAGCCACAGCAACGCGGGATCCAAGCCACATCTGCAACCTTCACCATAGCTCACGGCAACGCCGGATCCTTAACCCACTGAGCAAGGCCAGGGATCGAACCCGCAACCTCATGGTTCTTAGTCGGATTCGTTAACCACTGAGCCACGAAGGGAACTCCTGCATGAATTATCTTGAGTAGTGAAATTCATAGAGACAAAAAAAAAAAAAATGTTGGTTGCTAGGGGCTGAGAGGAGGGGAAAATGGAGAATTCTTTTATAGTTATAGAATTTTAGTTTTGTAAAATGAAAAGAATTTTGGAGATTGGTTGTACCTTGTAAAACATACTTGACACTACTGAAGGTACACTTAAAAAGATTAAGGTGATAAATATGTTGTCTATTTATCACAATTGAAAACATACAGTTTGGTTTTTTGTTTTTGGTTTTGGTTTTTTGTTTTTGCTTTTTAGTGCTGTACCCGCGGCATATGGAGGTTCCCAGGCTAGGTGTCGAATTGGATCTGTAGCCGCCAGCTTACTCCACAGCCACAGCAATGTGGGATCTGAGCCGCGTCTGCAACCTATACCACAGCTCATGGCAACGCCCGATCATTAACCCGCTGAGTGAGGCCAGGAACCGAACCTGCAACCTCACGGTTCCTAGTCGGATTCGTTAACTGCTGCGCCACGACGGGAACTCTGAAAACATAGTTTATTGAAACAGGGATAAAGTATATAAATGTATATTTAGTCACCAATCTTTTGAAGTAAGAACAAAGCTTGTCTTTTGTGGATGGGGTGTTTTGTTTGGGTTTCAGATTAGTTTTCTTGCATGAAATATACGTATAGTTCACCATCTGAAAATCTTAAATTGTGAATTACGAATGTAGTTTTATTTCATTTCATTTCTTTTTCTATTTTAGGGCCACACCCATGGCATCTGGACATTCCCAGGCAAGGGGTTGAATCACAGCTGTGGCTGCCGGCCTACGCCACAGCCATAGCAACGTCTGCTCCAAGCCACGTTTGAGACCTACACCACCGCTCACGGCAACACCGGATCCTTAATCCGCTGAGTGAGGCCAGGAATCAAGCCTGCATATTCCTGGATGCTAGTCAGATTTGTTACCACTGAGCCACAACAGGGACTCCGATGAATGTAGTTTTAGCAGGAAAAATAATGTACAAAGGTATGGTAAAAATATTTTTGAGCAATTGTGTGCATTCCTTTAGATTTTTTTCTTTTTTTGTCTTTTTGCCTTTTAATGTAGAGTCGCACCCGCGGCATATGGAGATTCCCAGGCTAGGGGTCTAACAGGAGCTGTAGCCGCCGGCCTTCGCCACAGCCACAGCCACAGCCACAGCAACGCGGGATCCGAGCTGCGTCTGCAACGTACACCACAGCTCACGGCAACGCCAGATCCTTAACCCACTGAGCAAGGCCAGGGATCAAACCCGCAACCTCATGGTTCTTAGTCAGATTTGTTAACCACTGAGCCACGAAGGGAACTCCCATTCCTTTAGATTTTTATGGATTTCCCCGCCACTGCCATCTTTACAGTTGTCTGGGTATTGCAAATCAGTGGATGCTAATTTTAGGGACACCTTCCTCAAACATTCAACTTAGTTTTCATAATAATGATTACCTTTCTTTTTGCATTTATTTTCTCAGTTTTTAGATTTTATTTAGTTACATAGTTACAACAAAAAGTACAATTGTCATAAAACAGGTTTGAGGATTACTAAAACTAGCCCTGGGTAAGCATATAACTGAACTGTTAGAAGCAGAAACGTAAGGCTATTAAGAAAACAGCCTGTCAACCATGAGTGTTCAGTATGTTATAGAGACTAGTCAGTATGTTTTCTGAAGGAATGTAAGGGCCTAGGTTAATCTGGAGGTTTAATTTATCTGGTATATTTCTCTCTACTCCTTTTCTTTTGCATACTTTTTCACAGATGAGAATATATTTAATTCAGTCTTGTATTGGGCTTTTCCACTTAATATTATGTAATAAGCACTTACCACAAATATGGTTTTGAAGGACTCTACAGTAACCTATTATGTAGTATATCATATAGTACACTTTTCTCTATTACCTATTTTTGACCATCGAAACTGTTTATGAACAATTCTGTATTGAGTGTATTTTATGTGTAACGTTTCATATGCCCTAACTTGGTTGTTTCCTTAGAATAAGTTTTTAGTATTAAGAAGTTGTTTAGTCAAAAGTTATTAGTTTTTTGGATGGTCTTATAGTATCCATGTTGTTAATAATATGATACACATAAAATTATGTATTATTTTCTCCCCAAACTTAGATATTATATTAGGGAGAACCCAATGCCTGATATATATGCATTGCATCCTCAGTGGATATATATTGAATATACGCAGTGTTCTTTTCCACTAGATTTTAGCTTTTCATCTTTGTTTAAATAGGCAAGTCCACTCATATACTCTCTGCTTTCTCTTTTGTATTTGGTTTCAGCAGTGTCTCTTACTCATACAATGCTTCTTCTTCCTCTCAGCCCCCTCCTTTCCTACTCTTTCCAGCTCTTATCTATCTATTCCGTAAAACATTCCTTAAAGGTCCTTATCTGCCTGGCTCTCTTTTCCAACTCCTTTGTGAAATTAATTCAGTCGACATTGCTAGGTGCTATGAGAAAACAGCAGTGAGCAAAACTCTGTGGTCCTGCCTTCATAAAACTTACATTCTGATGTTAAATGTATTTTGCTGTGTGTTTGTCTTGTTTAATTAACTAGGTTGTAGGTAAATATGTTAGGCCAGGAAAAGATATTTATTGAATTGTTTGATCATTCTAGATGGACAAAAGCAGATTGCCAAGGATTATAGATATTAATATAAGGATGTTCTTTTACTAATATGACATGGCTGGGTCATAGATTATCAGCATTGGAAGGGACCTTAAAAGGTTTGTAATCCAACAACCCATTAGTGTTTTAATCTCCTTGTATTCAGCAAATATTTATAGATCATGTGCTAAACACCAAGAATTGTGCTAAGGACTGGGGAAACAAAAGGAACAAGATTGATAAAGTGCCTGCATTCTTAGAGATAATGCCCAGACATAATGCTTTCTATAACTTAGGGTTTGTTGATTATAAAGTAATACCTAATTATTTTTTTTAATTTTATTAATCATTTGTGACAGATACTCAGCTAAACCGTTTGTGTATATTGATGTATTAAGTTCACACAACAATTCTATGCAGTAAACATTTGTTTTCATTTTGCATATGAGGAAATTGAGCTAATTAACTTGCACGGGATTAACACCTTACGTTGAAAACCCAGGTCTGTTTGGCTCTCACATCTTGTGCTTTTAACCAGTATATAGAGACTTCTGACTCCAAGTCCAGCACTCTCCTTTTGGTGTGCTTTTTGTCTCCATCAAGATGTTGTCCACCCTGGGTGTTGAGTATCTTCAATAATGTATACTTACTCTCCCCTCAAGGTAGCTGTCCAATCTTTGTATATCTGTTAGAAAGGTCTGCTTTATGATAGGACTGAAAAAGTTAGTCTCCCTGGAATTTTCCTCTTTTGGCCTTAGGTATTATGTTCTTGAGATCATGCCAAACTTATGGCAGCCCTTCAGATACTGAAAGCAAGCTGTTACCTTTTCTGCTCCAGATACATTTCTCCACTCACCTTCCGTGATTTCAGATGTCTTTACTGTCTCAGTGATTGTGAACAAGTGTCAGATTGCTTTAAGTTTTTTTGTTTTTATATCGTGGACTCAAGATGTATCTGCATCTCCAGATGTAGAGAAAAGACAACACTCTGCAACTAAAGTGGTAAGAGCAGGAAATAGTTCACCATCTCCCACTCCGTTTTTTTTTTTTTTTTTTAAACAGACCTCCGTTTATTTAATAGCTTTATTAGAAACATCTGAAATATTTACATCTCAGGAAGGAATCACGTTTCTTTTTATACTATATGGGCCTTATAATTATGCACTTAAGTATCAGAAATTGGTCAACATAGCCAATCTCCTATAAGTTTCAGGGGGGTGCAGTGGGTAGGTAGGAGTAGGGAGACTGATAAATTGTGGAAATGTTGGGGAAAGGCTTAGGAACTCTTGGTTGAAAATCGTAAAGGAAAGAAGCACAAACTAGGGGAGTAGTTTAGGTATTTCACACCATGAAAGAGGGAGGATGCAGGCATAGTCCTTCTTGGTTTGGGGCAGCCATCCCTTTGGAAGCCAGGGGTCATAGCACACAAGAGGAGGAGAGATAAGAACTTATGTGTAAGAGGACATCCATCGAGAAGGACTGGGAATGCTTCAGCAGCCCCTGGAAATTGGTTAGATAGAGGTATTAGATGGGAATTGGAGATATTGGTGTGAACTCATAGTTTTTCAGTATATGTGGTAAGAGAGAAAAATGGAAATGTGTTGTTGTTTATCTTTGTGTATGTGTGTATATTCATATATTCCCTCAGCTCTTTTCACTTAGGCTAGGAGTAGCAAAACCTTGATACCAGTGACCATCCCTGGTGTCCAGCAATTGCTTCAAAGTACTCTTCTCTACTAAAAGAAACCAGGACTTCTCAGAGAAATGATTGATTCTGGAACTAGGGTGGAATACGTACAAGATAAGCCTGAAACATGTTATGCTGCAAAGGACTTGTAGGAGGACTTGCAGAATAATGAGGACTTGTAGAAAGTCATAGAAGCTGCCTTGAAGAGCTCCCTCTAGCCAAATCTGGACAATTCGAACGACAAAATGAATAATGATAGTAATGGAATATAGCTCATTGAATGAAATAGGAAACCATAAGTCCATGCTGTTACAAATAAATTGAAAATGTGAAGAACGAGATTTTTTACCTGGTCTAAAAGGACATTCCTAAAAGTTCCCTGGTGGTCTAGTGGTTAAGACTTCGTGCTTTCACCTCTGTGGTCCAGGTTCAGTCCCTGGTCTAGGAACTGAGATCCCACATCAAGCCGCCGTATACTGTGGCCCAAATAAATAAATGAATAAAGACAGCCTACGAACTGGGAGACAATATATTTTTTTAAAAAAATAGCCTTCCATGAAATACTTATTAATTACAATGGGGAAAATAAATTTTTAGTTCAGAAGCCTTGGTAGACACCACCTTAATGAAGAAAACTGGGTAACATCAGTGGTGGGATAATTCAGTTCATGTTCCACCTTATAGGATGCATTTGGAAGAACATAGCATCACTTCTGTGATATTCCTGCCAAAAATGCAGGACCTGAATCTCTTCTTGAGGAAATATCAGACAAAACTGAATGAATGAGGGACATGCTGCCCTGTGATATCAGGGACATGAAAGTCAAAGTTAAGAAAAGACAAGACAACTAGGGGAGTTCCCATGGTGGCGCAGTGGAAACGAATCCAACTAGGAACCATGAGGTTGTAGGTTTGATCCCTGGCTTCACTCAGTGGGTTAAGGACATGGTGTTGCCGTGAGCTGTGGTGTAGGTTGCAGATGCAGATCGGATCCCGAATTGCTGCACCTCTGGCGAAGGCTGGCAGCTTTAACTCTGATTAGACCCCTAGCCTGGGAACCTCCACATGCTGTGGGTGCGGCCCTAAAATGACAAAAGACAAAAAGAAAAAAACGAAAGGACAACTAAAGGCAGTCGTGAATCTGAACTTGATCCTTTTGCATATCTTTGGCCAAACTCAGATGGGAATCTGAAGATTAGAAGGTGATTATGAATGCATGTTAATATTATTTTTCTGATGGTTGGTTGTAGTTACTTGCACAATACACAGCAGGACATACTCGCAATAGTACTGGTGAATGGTTGGGCATCATGTCTATGACTTATTCTCAAAAATGGTTCAAGACAGAAAACTTGCTTTTACTGTCCTTGGAGTAAGCTTTGGACTTTTATAAGCTTCGGACTTTTTTCAAAATTAAAACAAAAGAACAACAAAAAAGGTATATTGGAACCTGAGTGTGGAAATCTTGGAATGTCAGGATTAAATGGATTTTGTGTTCCACACATTGGGAAACTTTCATCAGTTTTGAGCAATTGAATGTAATATGAAAGTGCTCTTGGAATATGAGTTTATCATCAGTGTGTGGATAGATGAGGGCAAAGAGAGACAGAGGCAGAGGCATCAGTTGGGAGGTGGTTACTTAGGTGTTCGTTTATAGGAACCTGAACTGATGTGGTGGTGATTAGAAAGTGGGAAGAAAGTAAGGTATATGAGGCACATCCCAAGGAATTTGTGATTTGCTCACTCTTAAAATGGACGTAACAGAAAGATAAATAGATAATGCTTAGTACAAATAAGGTCAAATTCTGGACTAGAGTTGGTTGATATTCCTAAACTTATTTGAAAATAATTTGATGAAACATTACTACTTTAATATAAATGCTTTTCTGTAAGTAGCATTACTAACTATAAATTACTGACTGTTCTTATACTTTCAGTAGTTTGCTTGCTTGTATTTGTATTCATGGTGACTATTGTGTAATGATGATTAGGTAAATAACCTAATGTCTTTACGCACAGATTATATTAAATACGTTATGTATGTGAATTATTTGAAAGACCTAGTTTGGAGTTCCCATTATGACTTAGTGGTGTAAGAACCTGTGTAGTATCCATGAGGATGTGGGTTCAGTCCCCAACCTTGCTCAGTGATTGAAGGATCCAGTAGTGCCGCAAGCTGCGACAGAGGTTGGATCTGGCATTGCTGTGGCTGTGACACAGACTGGCAGCTGCAGCTCTGATTCAACCCCTAGCCCGGGGACTTCCATATGCTACAGGTGCAGCCATAAAAAAAAAAAAAAAAAAAAATTATCAGTAAGGATTATGTACATTTTTAAAATATTTTTTCCTATGTCAAATATAATACATATTTATTAGAGAAAGTCAAAATATAGTGAGCAAAAATAAGAACATTGTTATACTATTACCAAAGATAAATTACTCTTTACTCCTTAGCATTTAAAAATGTGGAAACTAGGAGTTACCCAGTGGCCTAGTGATTAAAGATTTCTCAGTTTTAATCCCTGGCCAGCATGTGCAGGCGTGGTCAAAAAATAAATTAGAGATTGATTAATTTAGCCCAACATCCTAGCATTAAGTGGTGAAGTGAGAATTAGAACCCAAATATGTCTGATTCTAAATCCTCCACTTGTTCCATTTTGATCACCTGCCTCTTAATTAGGTAACTAGGTATTTGCTAGAAATCTCCTGATATTGGCTAGAAGGTTATGCTTCTTTGTCAACATATTCGTAAAGCAAGTTTGCCAGTTATGTGGAACTTGTACATCGTTACCCTTAAATACAGTGTTAGAAGTAATTAATCCTTAGATCATGCATAAATATATACCTATTTCCTCATTATAAATTATCTTTGGAATTTAACCTTTGGAATCTTCCTGCTTGCCTGCAGCTGCCCTGCCCCCTGCTTCCTGCGTCCGTTACTCCAAGTTTAAGCCCAGAACTTCAGCTATGAGATTCTTCCCCACAGTGCTCTGTCTATAGTTCTCTCTTTTTTTCTTCACTGGTTTATCAGATCCTCAGAAACAGTCCAAATAAATTCATACATGTTAATGAGTAGTGGTAGCATGGTATAGTCCAAAAAACCTAGGATTTGGAATCAGTCGTATTCCCACCCTTCACTAGATGTGTGACCTTGGGTAATTTAGTTGATCGCAGCAATTTTTTTGTCCCCTCTGTTATAAAATAGGAGTAATAACATTTGCTCGTGAGGGCTGTGGTAAGTGTAAAGTGAGATAATGTATGGTAAATGTTGATGGTTATATGTAAAAAATATAGGTACTAGGCATCATTGATAATGAGTGATGTACTTAATTCTCACATAATTATTTGTATTTTTATAAGCTCCTTTTCACCCAACTCTTAATTGGCAGAGTTTTAGTCGTTAACCTTTTTTAAGTGATTCACAAAGTGGAAGAACAGATTGTATTAGGAATCACTTAGATAAAGCAGGCAGACCTGGCTTGGGTTATGTACTTGGGATTTCCCTCCCAAAGCCTTTTCTGATTCTTTTCCTTCACCTAGAACCCACCTGGTCTCTCTAAAAGCTGTCTTCCATGCCCAAATAGTCAATCTCCTGCTCCTTCTCCCACCCTGCTCCCATGGTAGGTGGGAATAACATGGAGGGAGTTTATAACAGTGTTTCTCAAGTTTTAATGCTCATAAGAATTATGCAGGGATCTCACTAAAGTGCCTAAATACTTTTACATATCTAACTTCGATTACATTATGCTCACATTGTCATTATAAATAGCTTGTAAATTTTCATATCACTTGTTTCATTTAGTACTGGAACAAACTCACTAGTTGTCCCAAGGTGATAATAAAGGTAGCCCAATGTGAGTATAAAGTAGTTTACAGAGGAGAACCATTACTAGAGGAAAATGTAACTGACGGCGGTGAGTTTTTTCTTTTCCATTTTAAACCGTTGTCAAACAACCTCTAACTAATATTAAATTAAGTATGAAATTTAAAGTAAAAATAACTACTGAATCTGTCCAGAGTCAGTACATCTTCCTCATACTGCAGATTATACATGTTTAAAAATCACTGATAATGAATAGCTAGTGTATTTACATTATGCTTAATTAACTTTTGTCCTAATAGAACTACTAGTTATTAAGTCCTACTAGTAACACAAGTCCGTACTGTAGAACTCCAGGGAAATGAATGTTGAATTTAGACAAAGTAGAAATACCAAGACACAAGGGGGCACTGTTTTACCATAATCTGATTGAATTTAACAGCTTTTTGTTTATTGTGAATGTCTTTCCCAAAATTCTGTCTTCTCTGTAGTTATCATGAAAGTTTAAACCTTTATGTTTCTCTGAGTCTTATAATATGTAAATCAGCTAAGCTTTCAGAGCTCACAAATCAAGTGTGCTCTTAGCAAAATTCAGGAACTTACTGTATTTGGCACAAGGTTGGGAAGAATGGATGATACGAAGATTGGAGACGGTGTAACACATTTAGTTGTTAGTATTTAGGTCTAGTGGTCGGGGAAAATCACTGTAAAAACAATTCAGTTGCTTCGGAGAAATATAGTGCCTCTGTTCTGCAGAAAAGAGTCCGGATAAAGATTGAACTGTTATAAGCTGCAGCTGCATTTGCCATCAAATACCAAGTTGGTGCTGATGAATGTTTTGTTTTTATTGTCATGGAAACTTGGAGTCAGAGAATGGATATTCTATTCATCTGGGAAAATAGCAGTTCCTTGCATAAAGCATAAGGACCTTCCAAAGCAGTTCCTAAAATAGATATAGGCTGAATGTAATCCAGAAAAGTTTAGGAAGTAAATGCGAAATAAAAGCAATCATTTCTGGATCACTTCTATTCTCAGTACTAAGAATATAACTGTATATTCACTCGTTAAGCTTATTATTTGCTGCTAGAATACTGAATTCTGTGGTGCATGGTATTTGTTTAACATCAATATGATAGTTGGTCAATGCTTTAGGAACTCTAAACTTAGGTCTTATTAAACAATTGCTTCTGATCCCTGAATGATTTTTTTTTCACTCATGCCATTTACCTGGTATAATCGTCCATTCAAAATATGTTAAAGCATTTTATAATAGGAAAAAAAATACTTTACCCAAAATAAGAAACTCTTTCTTGAAACACAAAGTAAGATGATTGTATAGCCTAGGGGTAAAAAAGAAAATACGAATTTATTTTTTTAATTTAAAGATTCAAGTAGGAGTTCCCGTCGTGGCGCAGTGGTTAACGAATCCGACTAGGAACCATGAGGTTGCGGGTTCGATCCCTGCCCTTGCTCAGTGGGTTAACGATCCGGCGTTGCCGTGAGCTGTGGTGTAGGTTGCAGACGCGGCTCGGATCCTGCGTTGCTGTGGCTGCAGCGAAGGCCGGTGGCCACAGCTCCGATTAGACCCCTA
>PVHT020001751.1:20304146-20315640 GCA_004024745.2 Catagonus wagneri
AGCCATAAACCCGTGGCCATAAAATGACAAAAAAAGGCAAAAAAAAAAATAAAGATTCAAGTAAATCCTTATCCATGTTTTATAAAGTTGTAAATGGAAAAAGATATCAGAACAGAAAATGCAAAGGATTTTTTAATTTCAAATATAACAAATATGATACAGCATAATACAAATGTGGTAAATAATAGTAAAATGTAGATAAAGTGGCAACACAAATTAGAGTTTCTAAACTTACATTAAGAAAAGTGGGAAAAATGTGAGTTATGGTAGTTAACCAGCTCAACTATTCTATCTCTGCAAGGGAAACAAGGCATATTTTAATGACCTAATAAAAAGTGGTAGAGAAGGAAGGGTTAAAGTGGACTGTTTTAGAATAGGATAGGCAGAGAAGGCTTCTCTGAGGAAGTAAATATTTGAGCAGAGATGTGAATGCTACAGCAGAGCATTTCATGCAGAGAGGCTCTCAGGTCCAGCAACCTTCAGTAGGTTTTAACTTGGAATGTTTAAGGAAGATAACAAAACACAAGTTTATGAACAGGGTTAAAAAAACAATGTTTAAATGGTCTATAAATCACTATGATTAACTGTAACATATGACCAGTTTTCTCACATGAGACAGGTCCAGGATGAGAGTCCAAAGTCAGCATTTAAGTTGCCAGGATGTAGGACGCTCTAGGAGGAAGAATAGGATTGTTTCAGAACAAAAATGCTAAGTGTGAGTTTTTCTTATATTTCATATTGGTTTTCAGAATATTATAATGAAATCAGTGTTTTTATTATTGAATATAGTCTGATATAGTCAAGGTTTCAAAATGAACGTAAATATGATTTAGCTTAAGAGTTTAAGAAGCAATAACCTCTAACAGCATATAGTTCATGGACCCAGCACACTCCCACTGCACCATTCTGCTGTTCCAGAATATAGTTTAATAATAGCAATTTTCACAAGTGTTTTTATTGGTATATGGTGTCTAAAGCATGCGCACATACAGAAAAAAAAAAACACACAAATATATCCTAGCACGTGTAATAACATAACAAAATACCCGAGAATGAATTTAGAGAATTAGTCAACAGGCCAGTGTTGGCACAAGGTTACACAGGAAAAAAATACAGGAGAAACTGTGAACTGGATATTTTATTCCATAACTGAAATAATGAGAAAGAACTGGAAAATTACCAGCTTTTTAACCTTTTAAAAATAACAGTGTGTATAGTTAGTGCAGGAGATCATATTCTCAAAGCAGTTTGTTCCAAATTCAAATATGTCAGCAGACTTGGTGGAATTAAAAGTATTTTAGAAATAAAACATCTGAAGTTAGAAGAGAACCTCTTCGTAGTGTCATTAAAACAAAAATAATGTAAGAAAGCTTTTAGATTTTCCAAAATTGTATCAAACTTAAGTTTCTGTTACGGTATAGCCTAGACGGAGCAGAATATATTTAATTTAGGATATTCCAGAGTGTAAAGATAGTAACAAATTTGGAACCTGTTATGTTATCCTCCACCACAGGAACTTCTTTGAGTAGGTTTTTTTTTGGGGGGGGGGTTGTTTGTTTTTGCCAGAAAGTCATTATTTGTGGGAGTCGGGTGTTGCTGTGTTTTAGCCTCCTGATCTATAAAACTGGGTTTACTAGAGAAAGACTAATAAGAGAAAGCCTTTTTTTTCCCCCTTCCTTTTTTGAGGGGCCCCGGGGGTTGTTGGTGGTGGTGGTGGAAGGATTTCCAAGAGATGTATAAAAGCTCAGAAAGTCTCATAGTAGTCCTCAGCAAACCATTAGGTGTTAGGCACTGGGCAACATACAGTGCCTAAGAGAAGTGAAGGGAAATAATCAAAATGAGTCCCACAATTCTCCATTTTACTCCCTGGAGGAAGATTCCAGGCTGCAACAGTTGGTGAAAGAGTGAAGAATCCATCCAAAAGTCTTATTGAGTTGAGGAAACAAAGAATAGGATTCAGAGAAGCCAAGGTGGGTGGTAAAAGGAGGGAACAGAGAAAAAGAGCTCAAAATCTGCAGAGAGGTTCTTCAGGTCTGGCTGAATAATGATCTATGCACACATGAGAGGAAACTTAACTTGAGACCAGGAAGGAATCATGAGGAATCATGAAAGGAGTAAGCTGAATAATTCCTGAAACTCTCGCAAAGCTGGGTTCTTCCAGCCAACCATAGTGGAAAGAAATAAATGGCACTGTGCGGAGCCCCTCAGAAGGGTCTTGTGTTAGTGAGGCTAAATTAGCCTTGGGCTAAAGTCTGTTCCAGACCCGCTTTAGCAGAACTTAACAGCAGCCCTGGAAAAGGATCAGATTGATTCCAAGTGACTTCACTGCTTACCAGAACCAAGTCCAGCATTCTTTAAAGGAATACAACAAAATCTAGCACCCCAGAATGTGAACTTCAAAATGTGTGGCATCAAAGCAAAAATTACTAAGCATGAAAAGAAGCAGGAAACTATATTCTGTAACCAGGAGTAAAATTCATCAGTAGAAACAATAGATTTGGAAATACAGAGATGATGAAAGTAGCAAACAAGGGTATTAAAACGAGGGTATTAGCAAACAAGGCTGTTATAAATATGCTCCGTAGCTCAAAAATACAGACAAATGCGATGAGAGGAGAAATGAAAGATTTAAAAAAAAAGGAGATTCTCAAGATGAAAATACAATATCTGAAATGAAAAACACACTGAATGGGATTAATAGCAGATTTTTCACTGCCTAAGAAAAGATCAGTAAATTTGCAGACATGAAAACACACAATCCAAAATGAAGATCAAAGGATATATAGTTTATACTTAGGATATAGAGAGCTGCAAAGAATGCCACTTCCACTCTTCATGATGAGAAAACATGAAAAACCTGATAAAGTACAAAAACTCTTTTTTGAATCTATCAGATAGCTGAAATTACATGGCAGCCATGTGATCTGAATTCCAAGGAGAAATGCTCCACAGGAACTGTATTGCTTGTGGCAGAGCATGTGAAAATAAGGCATAACAACAGAAGCAGGTGAGACTCAGCAAAATGTTTAAAGTTGAACAGAAGGCCAGTTGTTAGCAGAAGGCCAAGGACAGGCAGCATATCAATTTGAAATAGCCGGGGAGGGGTCTAACAAAACAGTTCACAAGGGGATTTCACACCCAGATTTTTCTCCTTAAACCTTCACTGAGTACTCACAAGAAAGATTAGGGGTAGCTCAGTAGACTGAAGAAAATTCCCATTGATGGTACAGGCTTACAGGCACTGATCAGCTATCATTGTGGGAAAAGCAGGAAGTGCATGTCACCTTGCCTGGGATCCTAGGTACTAAAAGATTTAGGCTTCTTTAGATAGGGCAGCAAAGCGTCTTGCCCAAAGGACGTAAGCTAAGACGCTGTGATGATGGAGGACAGAAAACTCATCTTAGAACTAAGAACCTACTCTTGATTCCAAGTACAAGTCTCCTGCCTGTCAGGGAGGGGATGAAAACTCCAACCTGAGGTCAGCTTCAGATTGAAATCAGAGTTTTGCTCTTATAGGGAGGAAGAAAGGAGGGACAGGAAAGAAATAGGATTCTACCACTGGAGGAGGGGCAAAAGCATGGAGAGACCCCCACTCTGGGGCACAGGTTTACAAGATCTTTTGAAAGCTGAGGATGAAATACTAACACAGAAAAGTTTTACAACAGCCCACCCATATGGTAAATAAGCACTACGTAAAAGCACACAATCACCAGAGGGAGTTGAAACATCTGGTCAACTGAAGGTAACCATAGCAACAACAATCATACCCAGCTAAACTCCAGATTAGAGTGACTCACTTAAAGTATTCAAAGAAATATAAATAAATAAAAGGCTTATTCTGGAATAGGCATACTTATATCAAGGCCTAAGTGCTCTTTATCTTAGTCTCTACTCTTCTATATGTGACAGCCTGCGTTCAGTCAAAATTACAAGACATGAACTTAAGCAAGATGGAAAAAAAAAAAACCAAATTGTCAAGAGGTAAAATAATCAACAAAACAAGACTTAAAGGTGACTTAGATGTTGGAACTATCAGACAAGGACTTTTAAAGTAACTGGTTAGCGTATTAAAGGATCTAATGGGAAAAGATGCTCAGAATGCACAAATAAATGGAAAATTTTTAGCAGACGGAAATAAGGCAAAATGAAATGCTCAAAATAAAAGACATGATATCAGAGATGAAGAATTCCTTCAAGACTGTCAATAGACAACACAGTTGCAGAAGTCAGTAAATTTGAATATGGTTAATAGAAATCCAAACTGAATTACAAAGAGAAAAAAGTGGTAAAAGATATGGTGAACATTGTCAAACAGTCTAATATATTTGTGACTGAACTCTCAGATGAAAAGGAAGAGAACAAAATCATAGATAAAAGACTTAAAAAACAACACACATACACACTTCTAGATGTATATTCCAGTTCCTGAAAACCAACAATAAAGAGCAAGTCTTGAAGTCATCCAGAGGCAGAAAAACCTTGTATTTACAGAATAAAAATAAACTACAGCAGGCTTCTCATTAGAAAAGTTACAAGCAACGTGGATGGAACTGGAGACTCTCATCCTAAGTGAAGTAAATCAAAGAAAAACAAATACCATATGATAAAATATACCTGGGATCTAATATACGGCACAAACGAACCTATCTACAAAAACGAAACAGATTCATGGACATGGAGAACAGACCTGTTGTTGCCAAGGGGAAGTGGGAGGGACTGGGAAGTGGGAGGGACTGGGAGTTTGGGGTTAGTAGAGGCAGAGTATTGCACTTGGAGTGGATAAGCAATGAGATCCTGTTGTATAGCACAGGAAACTACATCTAATTACTTGTGATGGAACATGATGGAGTATAATGTGAAAAAAAGAATGTATGTAAATGTATAAGTGGGTCAAAAAAAAGCATCATACAAAGTGAAAGACTTCCCTACTACTAAGAAGCTTTGGACAGATTTTTTAATCGAGCCCTAATTTTTTTGTCTGTTCCATGACAGTATTGGACCACATGATTACCAAGGGCTCTCTTAACATTGCTCAAAGTCTCATCAAGTTACTTTTACGGATTTTTTTTTTAATTATTCCTTGATTGTAGAGTTTGGTCAACTTTTCAGTGTCATTTGTATATTTGAGCATGGATTAAAAAAAGGAAACGTAACAAGCAAGAAGATGATGGAGTGACATCTCCAAAGTATTAAAATAAAAAACCTTTTCAGCCCAGAATTATATCTCCATTGAAAAAGTTTTTTTTTTGTTTTTTTGTTGTTGTTTTTTTAAATGACAAGGTAAAAACTTTTTCAGATACATGAAAAGCTGAAAGAATCAATTTCCAGCAGATTTATGCTACAGTAACTATATTCTTCAGGCCTAGGGAATGTGCCACCATTCAGGCGGAAGCATGGATCTACAGCAGGACTCAGCAAATTTTTCTGCAAAGCGCCAGTCAGATATTATGTATTTTAGACTTCATAGGTCAGACAGTCTCTGTCACAGCTACTCAGTTCTGCCATTATAGCACAAAAGCAGCAGTAAATGATACATAAACAAAAAGGCATGGCTGTGTTCTAGTAAAAAAAACCTTTATTTACAAAAACTAGAAGCAGGTCAGCTTTGGCTCATGGGTTATAGTATGTCAACCCCTTGATGTATACAAAGAAATGAGAGCTCCAGAAATGGTAAGAACAAAAGTAAATATAAAAGACATATGTTTCCTTATTTTTATTTATACTATAAAATAATTGTAGGTCTAAACAAAAACAGAAACACAATGTGTGGGATGTATAAAATATTTAAAGTAAAACCTGTAACAACAATAACCCAAAGGATGGGAGGGAGGCTTTTGGAAGTAAAATTTTATTAAGTTCTTACACTATTATATTATTACTTGAAAGTAGACCCTGTTAGTGAAAGATATATATTGTAAATTGAGGGCAAACACTAAAATAAAAGCCAGTTGTAAAGACTAAATGCAACAATTAATCCAAAAACAAGAAAAAGAAATAAAGAACATCTAACAAAATGGGAGATTTAGCTCCAGCCATATCAATAATCCCATTAAATGAACTAATCAGAGCACTCAGAAGATTAGGAAAAAAAGATTTTGATTTTTTTATTCCATTTTTTGCGGTGGTTTTTTTGCACATATTTTTAAGAATAGGTTCTTCCCTATGTGATGATGAACATCACAACATCTGTTTACACACTCTGTAACACCTCCTCAACAGTGTAAAAATGCTAATTCCTCCTTTACCTAATAAGGAATTTATGTATGCTGCAGGCACAGCCAACAATAACAACAATAATAATAATAACCATTAACAAATATTTAATTAGCTCTTATCTTGTGTTTTTCACTATTCTAAGCACTTTTCATGTTAATACATTTCATCCTCACAAAAAATCAGTTAGATAAAATTCTTATTATCTCATTTCAGCATTTGAGGCAACTAAGAGACAGAGTGGTTAGATAATGTTAGTAAGAAGTGGAGTGGAAATTTAAGCCCAGTTAGAATGCGTCCACTTCCCCATTCTTTATCTCTGATTTTATTATTATATGTTTTTTCCTTTTCTTCCTTTATTCTTACTTTGTTTCTCCCTTCAACAAATATTTTATACAGACACACTGAGTGACTTAAATTAATTAAAGTAATTAGTTGATAGGTAAAAAATAACCTTATTTTGAGTTATTTGACTCACAAAGAACTCTGGATTATAACCCAGTGAGAAATTGGGGCAAGCTTTTACTTATTTTCAAACTAAGAGGTGGGATGGCAGAACACTGCAGTACTCAGTGGGCACCCAGTGAAAACTGAATTTCTCATATTCTACCCTCACAGTACCTGTCATGTAGCAAAAACCTTATTAAAATCTTATTAGACCATAAAGGGGATTTAAGGCTTTCTTTTGGACTTTCTCCTTTTGTTTCAACAAGATAGAACAGTCTCCTTTCATTTGCTCTGTATCTGTGTATTTTCTGTGTTGTACAAAATGTGTTTACCATCCTACGTTATATAGGTATAGGGTGTTGAGCCCCAGTGAGAAATTTTATTGTCGTTTAGAATTTTTCTTAATCTGAGTAAAATGAAGTCTTAATAATTCTGAGTACATTAACTTCAGTTTATATTCAGCATACCGTATTCACGGTTTAAATATCTCAAGCTGTGCTCAACAAATGTGTGAAGAACTCCCCTTATACTTCATTTTTTATAACTGCAAATCATCATTATTCCAGAAGTCCCTACATTTTATAGCAGCTTGTCTTCTTCCTTTTATTACCAGAAGTGCTCAAATTACCTTCTGTCAGAAGGGGGTGCCTGATTCATGGAAAAATAGATGAGGATGTCAATTTAGGCTATTGAAACAGAAAGATCAATCCAGCTCACGCTTGTCCCAGCCTATCCCATTCTTCAGGTAAAGAAACTGAGGCCTGGGGAGCTTTAATGATTTATGCATGTCACTCTTCTAGTTCAGTCAGAGACAGGAATAGACCCTCCTAGCTCTCATTTCCGTGCCTGTTTCATTTCACTACCCTGTTTCTGACCAGATAGTTGGTGAATGGTAGCAGTTCCATTGACTAGTTTCTTGTTTTCTATTCCAGTTCTTGCTGTCAAGAGAAACTAGCTAATTAACAATCGTTTATTATCTGCTATTTTAGAGCACAGTTCTCTTAAACTGTCTCTCTGCCTCCACGTGGCTGTATGCCATAGATAGAGCCTTGGAGTAGAATCTGTTCCTGGCATGCAAACAAAACAAATCTTGAATTCCAGACCAGTGTTCCCTGAACAAGTGGCATCTGCCTTCTGGTCCCTGGGTGCCATAAAAAAACAGACTCAAACACTGACCTTGCCTGGTAAGGTCATGGTTTAAATTAAACAGCCAAAATGCAGAAAGATGTGAGAAAATCACGAGAATTAACAATAATGAGCTTAATGTTTTGTTTATGATTGTGTTATGCAAGAGATTTTTGAGAGAAGCATTCATACAAGGATTTGATGAAAGCGGACACAGTATGTCAGAAGGCGTAGATTATTTAAGTGTGTGATTACCAGGGTAATTTGATAACATGCTACTCTTTATTCCTCCAGCCAAACTTTTTGGTGCTGTGACTTCGACCTTTTCTTTTCTTTTCTTTTCTTCTTTGTTTTTAGGGTAAAGGGAGTAGACAGGATTGAGATGTTAAAGGATTAGCTTAGTAGGATTGGCTAGAAAGTTGTGCAGCATCAATTGAATTATTTTAAATCCTTTTTTATTTAAGCATGGAATAAACATTAAGATACAAAGGTTTGCTTGGTTATTTTTAGAGAATACATATTCACCATGTTTTCTCCTGAAATACAGTCAAAGATGAAGAGATAATTCTTAGTTCTATAATCTGTTGGACTGCTGTAAAAATGAAATGTCTTTATTTCTAAGTTTTGACAATGTTAGATTGGAGAGACATGGAGATATTAAATGAGAAAACACATTAAATTCTGAATCTAAGTAACAGCAACAATGCAATGTAGATGTGAATATGTTTTCAGATACAATTTCGAAAAGCAGTTATTAAATAAAATGTCTCAGAATTGGTGTTTAGGTTTTGAGCTACCTGTAATGAATACCTTGGTATACATTATTCATGTGGTACAATTGGACCATAAAATGGTCCAGAAGGTTTTGATAAGTGACTAAAATTGATTAAATGAATTTTCTTCACCTGTTCTGTTCATTCATCCCAAATGCCTACCTACCTACCGATTCAACTCCTCTCGTATTGAATCCTGATTTTTAATATTCTCTCTGTGCATTGCAATGGCTGAAAGACACTTTCGTATAAATCTTCCCATCCTTGTCTGTGTGTTTATATTTAACTTGTGAATTTGGTTTTGGGAGACGGGATGGATAACATGGGGAAGGGCAGCTGGATTGTAGATGTTTGCATCCTGGACTGTTTCATCTCGGGTTCTAGTCTCAAGAAGTCATTTCTAAAGTTATCCAAATTGCCCAGTTCTGACTGTGTGCTCTTCTCAAAGATAATGATATCCTTTATTGGCGCCTTAGCAATTCTGCAGGAATTATTGATTGGGAAGATGCTTACATTTCTAATGCTGGTCACAGGAAGTTGGTGTGGAGTTAAGATGGAGTAAGTGATGAGATAAAGGCTGGGTTAGAAAAGTGATTAAAACTGGGAACTTGCTAATCACTGACTTCTATAGGGATCCTCTGGTTTATCAGTAATCTCACTCACACTTGGCATTTTGCTGTGCCACTGCCTCCTCATTCATAGCTGTGTGAGTAATTTGGCACAGAGTGAACAAGAGGAGGGCATAGAGAGTCCAGCAGCTGTGCTTGTTGGCACTAGATTTTTAAATGTCTTCAATGTAGCCAGCAGCGTGCTTGGCACAAATGTTAGCCAATAATACTTAAACAAATTGTTGTGAAGAAAATAGGCAAGCATTTATGTTAAAAACCCTCTGTTTCCTTCCCTCTTTTAAAAAAAATCTGTTAGTTTGAGTTCCTTTTTAGATTCTTTTTTTCTGTAAGTTCGAACAGGTTGCTACCAAAATAAAGTCTATAATTCTAATAGTTAGCATGGTCGTAGGTTCTTTCAGACAAGAATTTCCAACTACTTTATAAGCATTAATTAAACTGTGCAAGTCTGTGTGAGGTACATGTTATTGAAGTGGTTTTCCTAAAACAGTGAGTGGGGATATTGATGTTAAGTGACTTGTAACGTGCCCAGTTCACTCAGTGAGAGAGTAGCAAGAGCCAAGACATGAAGCCAGTAGTGAGAATTCCTAAGTTTCTGCTTAGATATACCCAGTGCATGACAAATTTCCCCACTTTGTAGTGTAGTATTTTGTTTCTCTAAGTAACTTCATTCAAAATACATGTAACATTTGTGAATATTCAACCACAAAAGGGGAGGAAAAGCTTCTCCATAAGTAAAGGAGTTGAGTAATTCATGAGTTTTCAAATATGCCCAAAGGGGAGGAGGATATTCTGTTCATAAAACTCTGATCAAATACAGATTTGTGCCAAAATATTTGCCTATATAAGGATTTCATGTGGTTTCCCTGAAAACTAAATATAGAAAAGTTCTCATGATTTATATATTGAAGAACTTCATTTTGAAATATAGTTATTTTGATCTAGGTAACTTTTGAAACATCCAGGAATTCTTTGTCTAGGTTAAGCCTTTATTTTTTTAGAAAATGTCTAATGATGCTTCTTTTTTGGCCACACCCACAGTATGTGGAAGTTCCCAGGCCAGGGAATGAACCTGTGCCTCAACAGGGACCTGAGCCACTGCAGTGACAACACCGGATCCTTAACCCACTCTGCCTCAAGGAAACTCCTAATGCTGCCCATTTAAAATATAGTGGTGGCGTTTTTTTATTTAATAGATGGTGACTTTGAATTTGAATGCAAATCAGTGAGCCTAAATGAACATTGAAATAGTATTGATTTTCGGAAAGATAGAGAAACTATTTGTTCTCATTTGTGCTATTACTCATGAAGTCAGCAGATATTTCTTGAGTAATATCTATTCATTGAAATTGCTGGACTTTGCTGGATTTCCAGGTATTTACTGGTCTACTATAGAAACAAATACCGAGCCAGCTACATCTACAATAATGTCTTTTTCTCTGTTCATTTCCTCATAAAAATATTACTTTTCTGATACGAGTATTGCTACTCCTGCTTTATTTTGATGCCCTTTTGCATGGAATATTTTCTTCCATCCTCTCACTTTCAATTTGTATGTGTCTCTAGAAGTGAAGTGGGTCTCTTGAAGACAGCATATATATGGGTCTTGTTTTTGTATCCATTCGGCTAGTCTATTATGTCTTTTGGTTGGGGCATTCAGTCCATTAACATTGAAGGTAATTATTGATAAGTATGTTCTTATTGCCATTGTATTAACTGTTTCAGGTTTTCGTTGCTCTTTTTTTCTTCTCTTATTCTGTTGTTGTCTCCTCTCACAAGATGGCTATCTTTAATGTTGTATTTGAGTTGATTTTTCTTATTTGTTTGTGTATCAATTGTAGATTTTTGCTTTGTGGTTACCCTGAAGTTTTGATATAGGAGTCTATATATAACTGAGATTGTATTAAGTTCTTGGTTCCTTAATTGCATGTGCTTCTCCAGTGTCCTGAATTTGTACTGTCTTCTCATGATTTCTGATTTTGGTAGCATAATTGTGCATGGATGATTTAGTATCTTTACTCTATATATGCCTTTACTCATGAGCCTTGTCATTCGTGGTGTTTTTGTTTCTGGTTGTGGCCTTTTCTTTTCTGCCTAGAGAAGTTCCTTTCGGATTTGTTGTAAAGCTGGTTTAGTGTTGCAGAAATCTCTTAGCTTTTGCTTATCTGTAAAGGTTTTGATCTCTCCTTCAAATCTGAATGAGAGCCTTGCTGGATAAAGTAATCTTGGTTGGAAGTTTTTCCCTTTCATCACATTTAGTATATCATGCCACTCCCTTCTGGCCTGCAGAGTTTCAGATGAAAAATCTGC
>PVHT020001751.1:20316640-20334365 GCA_004024745.2 Catagonus wagneri
TGTGTGACTGAGGGGTCTTTAGGCAGCCTGTTTACTGATGGGTGGGGCTGAGATCCCACCTGGATTGCTGTTTGTCCTGGGACTTCTCAGTGCTGATGGGAGGGACCAGATTTTCCCAGAAATGGTCCCCTCCAGAGAAATGCAGGCTGCTGAATGTCCCTGAGAGCTTCACCTCCAATACCCTTCCCAAACAACAAGGCAATCGCCCCTGTTTTCCCAGGAGACCCTCCAAGAATTGCAGTCAGGTTCCACCCGGATTCCTATGGAGACTGCTTTGCCCTGGGACCCAGTGCACGTGAAAGTCTGTGTGTGCCTTTCAAGAATGGCGTCTCTGTTTTCCCCAGTCCTGTGGAGCTCCTGCACACAAGCCCTGCTGGCCTTCACTGCCAGATGCTCCGGGGTTCTTTCTCCCTGTGCCAGATCCCCAGGCGTGGGGATTTGACATGGGGCTCAGAACTCTAAGTCCTGTATCTGAGTCTCTGTGATACAGTTACTTTCCAGTCTGTGGGGCTTCCCACCCAGGAGGTATGGGGTTGCTTCTATCACGTAATCGCCCCCCCCCACCTCTTGATGTGGTCTCCTCTTTGTCTTCTGGAGCAGAATATCTTTTTTGGAAGTTTACAGTCCATTTGGTTGAAGGCTGCTCGGCATTTGGTTGTAGTTTTGCTGTTTTTTGGGAGAGAAGTTGCGCTCCAGCCCTTCTATTCCGCCATCTTAATCCAGTCCCTCGCTCTTTTGCATCTTTTTTTTCTTTTCAAAACAGATAGCCTTTAGAAGATAATCAGATAAAATATTTAGAGTTCTCTTGTGGACCAGCAGATTAAGGATCCAGCGTTGCCACTGCAGCAGCTTGGGTTGCCACTGTGGTACAGATTCAGTCCCTGGCCTCAGAACTTCTGAGGACTGTCAGCGATTGAATCCCCAGCAGCCACGAGCCACGAAGAACGCTGCTTAGCCTCAAAGTGCAAGCACCTGCGTTTGTGCCTGTCTCCGCTCCTGAGTGCATGAATGCGTGTTTCTGTTTCTCCGTCAACTCTCTTCTTTACCACAACTTGTGTAGCCTTAGGCAGATCCTTCCTTCCCAGGGCCTCCAGTCTCCTGTTCCTTGTCCGTGAAGAACATTCTTGGCATCCTCGCTGTCGACTCCACCCATCTGTCTCCTCAGAGACTTGGTCTCCACACTCCAGGGCTGCCCTCGCCTTCAAAAATCCGGTTTAGAATCGGATCGCCTTCACAAGCCGTGGCGTAAAAAGCCCGGGACGAGCAGCCGCCATCTTTGCCCAAAAATATTACTTTTCATTGGTAGGAAAAAAGCACATTCAATTAAGAGAGTATTATAGGGCAGGTTCTTCAGCCAGCAAATTGAGATCTTTATAGGAGATCTTGAAAATTTACTGTCATATCTCACAGCTTCCTTCAGTCACTCCTTGCTATTAACAGACTATCTAGGAGGATGAAAAATATAACTAGCAGTACTACCAGCAGTGTAAGTATAGTACCTTTCCCAGTGCCTTGCATACATAGAATAGTCAGCAGTTTCCAGTAGCAACCTCAAGACTTTGAGAGTGAAGAAGAGAAAATGGAAGAGTTCTACACTGCTGTGTACTCTAAGGGAGGTTCAGCAAAGCAGCCGGGAGGTTCACGAGCCGGAGTTGGTCAACAAAGTAATGCCGTGTCTACCATGAGGGGCTGTGCTTTGGGTTCCCCAGCATATGCTGTCAAATGCGTCAGAAGCAAGTGGGCCTGAGTGCAAAAGCAGTCGTGGGGTTCAGAGCCTGGCAGCTGGAGCAGTTCCTCAAAGGAATTGACCTCAAAGAATCGGTTACATTCCCCAAAGTAGGACTTTTTCAAGGTGTGCTACCATGGCTAGCACAGCAGTTATTTTTTTTTTTAATAGCTTTTAACATATACAAACAAATAAATCTTTGCATTGGCTATAGAAAACAACCTCAGGAAGCCATCATGCAACCTCTGATCTTGTCTGTCTTGTTCTTTCTGAGGCCCAGAAAGACATGTTCAGAATAAATATTTTTCTAACAGACACTTGAAGTAAGAGTAACATCATCATGTGCCCTTGTAAGAACTGAAAAGAATAGCTATTACCTGTAAGTGAAACCAACATAACTGCCCATACTCTCATTATATCCAGAGCCAGCCTTTGGAGTAGTTGTGCTTTGTTGACAGTCATTTTTGGGATGATTTGTCATCAGTCCCTCTTTTCAGCAGGAAAACGTTTCACATCCTGTGCTAAATCAGTTGATAAGTAGAGGCTGCTTGAGGGTTAAATCAAGAAGAAAAAGCTTGTACTCTCTTTGGGATCCATCAAATGTCTACACATATGATCAGAATATAGGAATTATATCCTAAGCCACCACTGGAAAATAGTGAGGGGATAGTATGCTGTTAGGAATTTGGTGTCAGCTAACCCTGTATTCCAGTGCTTTCATCTCCTTATTCTGTGTCTTTGGGCAAATTATTTTTCCTTAATGAAATGGAAATTTAATAGTACCTACTTCCATGGGTCAGAGAATAAAAGTCACCATTAGCTGTCATTTGGATTATTTCAGTAATCTTCTCATTGATGTTCCTGCTTTCACATTTGTTCCCTCATAGTTTATTCTCCACACTGCAGTCACAGTGATACTTTTAAGATGTATGTCATCTTTTCAGTAAACAGTACTGAGGTCCGTTGTATATCCCAAAGGAAAAAACTTGTGCCTTGACCCTCTACCAACATGCACAAAAACCAAATTCAAATTTGTGTGAAAGATTAAGCTTTTAGAAGAAAACATAGAAAAATAGATTTGCAACCTTGGAATAAGTAGAGATTTCTTAAATAGTACACATTCCAGAGAATGTTAACCGTAAAGGGAAAACTGGACTGGACTGTGTAAAATGAAGAATTTCTGTTTATCAAAAGATACCATTAAAAGAGTAAAAAGGCAAACTTCATAAAATCTTATGTAGATACAATAACAGGTTTTATATCAAGAACACGTGGACTTTGACAAATCAGAAAGCAAATGACAAATAGTCCAGTAGGAAAGAAGTATACAAAAATCCTGAATGGCCATTGCACTGTAAAGTACCTGAATGTCCCATAAACATAAACTCATTGTGATTTACCAGTAGTGACTGCTCTGAGTGTCTGTTAAGTCTTCCTGCTACATTAGTAAATAAATTTGCAACAGAAGAGCTAATCTTTCCACAAATCTCTTTACAATAAGGACATTTGGAAGAGTTCTTATTTTACTTTTGGAAGTTCTGTTTTCTGAGAGTTTTCCCTCACCATCCCTACACTTTGACTTTTTAGTGTTGCTCTTAAAATGTGGGTGACACAAAGTAGAAAGCAACCATCAGTGGACCTTTTTATGGTGGACTTTTTTTTTTATGGTGGACTTTTTATGTTCAAAGTAGTACTGCTTTGAATGGGAGATGGACTAAGTAACCTCTAAAGTCTCATTGGAAAATGAGTCTTCCGTCCTGGCAAATGTCATTTGGTCTTATGTGGTGTTTCTGATGATTACTCAGGAGTGATATAGAGATTCTTTAATTCACCTGCACTTCAAGGAGTTGCCAAAGTTGGGGTTTTCTTTTACCCTGCTTAAAATTTGAACTCTTAATACCAGGGTTCCCAAATCTGGGAACATTCCACCAACTTAAATGACCTGCCAAGAGGATTCCTGTCATTTCAACTCTCCTCCACTCCTCTGGGAGTAGGCATGCTTTCAGTTTTTGAGGTGGGGTAAGATTAGAAGTTTCCCTTAATGTTTTTCCTGCCCCTCTTTACTGAGGCTTTCAAGTATTTAACATAAACTCAGATAGATTATGGTAATATGATAAATCAGAGGTGATATTTAAAATAATTTTTTTTAGGAAATGATACCCTGGTTTTATTTTATTTTATTTTATTTTATTTTATTTTATTTTATTTTGATACCCTGATTTTAGAAAAATCATTTAAATGTAGGATAGGATGACTTGGTTTAACAGTGGTTCAGGTTTTTTTAAAAGGTCTAATTTGTGCCCAACACAAATGGTAGTATATGACCATTATTGGTTAAAAAATAATATATTCTTAACTGTACTTAGGGAGTAATAAAATTCAAATAGAGTTTAAGAGGAAGGAGGGTTTCCATGTTTTCCTTATTTTGTGTCTTCTTTTAATTTATTTCTTTGTTGCCTTTTAGAGCCGCACCTGCGGCATATGGAGGTTCCCAGGCTAAGGGTCAAATCAGAGCTGAAACAGCTGGCCTACACCACAGGCACAGCAACGTAGGATCCAAGCTGCATCTGCGGTCTGCACCACAGCTCACGGCAACACCGGGTCCTTAACCCACTGAGCAAGGCCAGAGTTCGAACCTGCAACCTCATGGATCCTAATCAGATTCATTTCCACTGCACCACTACGGGAACTCCACTTTGTGTCTTTTTCATTTTTCCTTTTGATTTGTCATTTTGTGTTTTCAGTCCTTATCTTTCTACCCACTTCATTTTCCAAGGCCCACTAGGGAAAAGGGGCATTTAATTGCTTTGGAGAAAAAAAATCAGTGAGCTATCTCTCTATAAGAAGAAAGATAGGATCTACTCTGTATTTGGTTCTCACCATGCTAGATAGTCCCAAGACTATCTTGATTCTCATTCTTTAGTCCTTGGGCAGAGTGAGAGTGTTCAGCTCTGACCTTAGAGTTTACTCAGGTGTTTGATCAGCTTGACCCCATCAGTGCATATCCCTTTTATCCTTGAGACTATTGTTCTCGCAGCCTTGGGATTGCATGATCTGAGTCTGAATGAAAACCAGTTTGACAGCTCTTAAACTATGTAGTAGGGCAGGGTATAGTTTATCTCCCAGACTGCTTTTGTTGGAAAATCACTTGCCCAGAAGGCCATATTGTTCTCACTTGGGCCGCCTATACAGAGGACCCTTCTTTTGTGAAATGGTGGGTAGTTTCATCTCCATCTTTAGTATGATCAGAAGATGCCTGTTTCTCCACTCAGGTTTGAATAGGGGTCCCCTTCCTTGTTCAGTAGTATGGATTGCATCAGGCCCAGACAATTCTCTGTCTTCTCCTTTAGCTCTACTTACTGTGCATTTTAGAGCTGGACCTTAAGACACCTGACCTTAATTGTGAAACTTGTTTTTCATCCAAGTTGACACTTGTTAAGCGCACAGGCTTGAATCTTTACCTCATAACCCCACCATCTGTCAGAGTGACTAACCCATAAATGTTTGATGGAATTTATCAAATTCAGATTCTTCTATCTAGTCAACTCTTAAAAATTTGTGATTGGGTTGGAGAGGAATGGGAATGCAGAACTGTGCCTGTCCATCCTCAGCCTCAGCTTGACTGCTGATTGTGTCCTGTGCCAAACAAATAGAGTTAAAATTATCTTTTGAAGAATTCTCTATAGACTAACATTAACATTAGTTTGTATTTTTGGAATTTAGTCAAGCAGTGGAGTGTTGTAACTTACTGTTGCCACATGAACCTTATTGCTAGGGAACATGGTGACAGAGGATTTTTTTTTAATTCCAAGGAAATCTGTTAAGAGTAATGACTGCCTCTAATAGTTTATTCGTTTAACGCAAACAACTGGGTAAAATAATTTCTTAAATAAGTAATTTGTTGTGTCTTGAACAATTGTTTTAAACCCTGTCCGTATTAGCCAAAATCACTTGTCATTTCTTGAGCATGTTTCATTTTGGGGTCAGAAAATACTGAGTCTGGTTAATGTAAACTGTTTAAGTCCAGCTACTTAAAATACTTTTGTATACAGAATACTTATTTATGAACTATATGTTTGATGGCTTGATATACAAATATGTATATAAACCTGTCTCTTCCAATAATATGTTGTTCTTCTACTGGTGTTGGGGCTCTAGGGAAACTCCCAAAATGGAAGGAAAATCAGTGAACTTGGACAGTGAAAAAATTGTCTTTTTTTTTTTTTTTTTTTACTTTTTGAGACCCCACCCACGCCATATGGAGGTTCTCGGGCTAGGAGTCGAATTGGAGCTATAGCTGCCAGCCTACACCACAGCCACAGAAACGCAGGATCCTTAACCCACTGAGCAAGGCCAGGGATCAAACCCACAACCTCATGGATCCTAGTCAGATTCATTACTGCTATACCACGATGGAGCTCCTAGAAAAAATAAAAATCTTTTAAGAAAAACTTTTTTAAATAACAAAAAAAAAAAAATAGGCTATCAACTTCCATTTCAGAAGAAACTTACTTTGAAATATTTTTGGCTTATATGAAATGAATCAACTATTCTTCTCTCTGGATTGAATATCCTCTGTGAAAGGAAGAAGTTTAGAAATTGTAATAGGCACAGGAAGTAAGTTTTAAAACTTGACATTTTCTTAAACAGTCTATCTAATGGGTAGCCTTCACACAGATTTTAAGATTGTATTTTAGGCGTTCCCGTCGTGGCTCAGTGGTTAGCGAATCCAACTAGGAACCATGAGGTTGCGGGTTCGATCCCTGGCCTTGCTCAGTGGGTTTAGGATCCAGCGTTGCCGTGAGCTGTGGTGTAGGTTGCAGACGCGGCTCGGATCCCGCGTTGCTATGGTGTAGACCAGCGGCTACAGCTCCGTTTAGACCCCTAGCCTGGGAACCTCCACATGCCACGGATGCGGCCCCAAAATGACAAAAAAAAAAAAAAAAAGATTGTATTTGATACCTGTACTTATTAGAAAAACAGGCCTAATATTGATCTCTTACGTTGTCCCCTTTTCCACCTCAACAATTAAAAAAAAAAAAAAAAGATTCCTTATTATTACATTTGAGTGAGAGTATACCAGTTGTTGATTAGTTTTAAGTGTTTACTGGTTGTTTGAAATAATGTTTCAGGAAGAATTTGCAAGGTAAAAAAGGCCTTAGTGGGAAGTTCCCGTTGTGGCTCAGTGGTAACAACCTGACTAGTATCCATGAAGATGCAGGTTCTATCCTTGGCCTCACTCAGTGGGTCAAGGATCTTTCATTGCTGTGGCTGTGGTGTAGGCGAGCAGCTGTAGCTCTGATTCGACTCCTAGCCTGGGAACTTCCATATACAGCAGGTACAGCCCTAAAAAAGCAAAAATAGGAGTTCCCGTCATGGCTTAATGGTTGACGAATCCGACTAGGAACCATGAGGTTGCGGGTTCGATCCCTGGCCTCACGCAGTGGGTTAAGGATCCGGCTTTGCTGGGAGCTGTGGTGTAGGTCGCAGATGCGGCTCGGATCCAGCATTGCTGTGGCTGTGGTGAAGGCCGGCGGCCACAGCTCCTGTTAGACCCCTATCCTAGGAACCTTCATATGCTGTCGGTGCGGCCCTAGATAAGGCAAAAAGACCCCCCCCCCCAAAAAAAAAGAAAGCAAAAATAAATAAATAAATAAATAAATAAAGGACTTAGTATTTCAGTTAGTACTAAGTTAATAGTATATTGTGGTGAATGACAAGCCATTGGTATAGTCCTTTTTTTTTTTTTGCTTTTTCTAGGGCTGCACTCGTGGCATATGGAGGAGGGGTCTAATCCGAGCTGTAGCCACCGGCCTACACCACAGCCACAGCAATGCAGGATCCAAGCCACGTCTGCGACCTACACCACAGCTCACCGCAACGCTGGATCTTTAACCTGCTGAGCAAGTCCAGGGATCGAACTCACAACCTCATGGTTCCTAGTCAGATTTGTTAACCACTGAGCCACAGCAGGAACTCCTAGTCTCTTTTTTTTTAACTTTATGGTATTGGTTTAAAATGTTATTGTCATCTCTGCATTCTGTCCTGCCACTAATATGAGACATGCTTTGTTTTTAAAGGCAGTGCTTTCTTATCATTAAAGACATGTACTAGGAATGATTTTTTAACATCTCATAAAGTGATGGAACATGATGGCGGATATTGTGAGAAAAAGAATGTATGTATGTGTATGACTGGGTCATTTTGCTGTACAGTAGAAATTGACAGAGCACTGTAAAACAACTATAATGGAAAAAATAAAAATCATAAAAAAGAAAAAATAAATCTGCATTTTTATGCATTGCCGTTGTTTCACCTGAAGTAGGCACTTCATCAGTAATAGACAATAAGTGCTTCTTGGAGTTCCCTCTGTGGCACAATAGGTTAATGATCCTGTTTGTCTCTGGAGGTGCCAGTTCCATAACTGGCCAGGTACAGTGGGTTAAGGATCTGGTGTTGCTCTAGCTGTGGCATAGGTTGTGGCATAGGTTGCAGCTCCAGTTTGGATTATGCCATGGGGGTGGCCAAAAAAGATAAAGACAGGGAGGGAGGGAGGCAGGAAGGTAGGGAGGGAGGCAGGAAGGTAGGGGAGGGAGGCAGGAAGGTAGGAAGGCAGGCAGGAAGGTAGGAAGGCAGGAAGGAAGGAAGGAAGGAAGGAAAAAGAAGTGCTTAAGACATATGCTCTAATATCCTAATGGGCTCAGAAATGATACCCCTAATTACTGAAGTATTTTCTAATAACTAGCTTTGTTATTACAGACATTATTTTGTATATCTAAAGGTTCGTAGATGCCAAATTCAGAGTTCTACATTAGTTGGCCAGTTGGATATATGAGTTGGATATATAAGTGGTATGCATACATAGTGAAAATGATTGAATATTAGTACATCTGTCTCCAAGTTTTTTAAAAATTATGCACCATATCATTGAACAGTTTTGATCATCTCATCTGTTTGTGGATTTTGGAGGGCGGGGGGTGTGGTTGTTTTTTAACCAATTTTTAAAAATTTTATTTTATGGGTTTTTTTGTTGGCTGCACCCTGGGCCAGGAATTGAAGCTGTGACCCTAGCCACGGCAGTGACAGCACTGGATCTCCAGCCCACTGAGCTGAAAGGGAACTCTCTGTGGAGTTTTTTAAATTAATAAACTATACATATTTATGTGATCACAAGCTAATAGCTCAATATGTGTAGTATACAATTGTGGCAAAGTTCCTATAGCCTCAGTAATTTTAAAGATTTTGGGTACCTTGTCAGATTTAATTATATGGTTATTCTTTTTACCTTGAAATGGAAAAAAAGAATTAGCTCTGCCGTTGTCACTGTTTATTTGTATCTCCGTCTTTGTTTTTGTTTTGTTTTTGCTTTTCAGGGCCACATCTGTGGCATATGGGAAGTTCCCAAGCTAGGAGTTGAATTGGAGCTGCAGCTGCCGGCCTACATCACAGCCACAGCAACACCAGATCAAGCCACATCTGCAACTTATATCACAGCTTAAAGCAACACCAGATCCCCAGCTCACTGGGCAAGGCCAGGGATCAAACCCGTATCCTCATGGAAGATAGTCGGGTTGGCAACCTGCTCAGCCACAATGGGAACTCCAGAATGTTTTTTTTGTTTCTGTTTTTTGTTTTTGCTTTTCAGGACCACACCCACAGCATATCTCTGTCTTTGATATTACCATCAAACTGTGATCCCTACAGAAATCTTTTTAAGCAACATGTCTATTCGTGAGGGAATATTTAGTTAAAAACTACTTAATATTTGAAAATTCACTTTACTGAACATACTTAAATTCCAGTGTATTGAAAAGCAAGTGAATAAGAATACTGTTGTCATTTGTTGTACCATGGGCCATCTGCTGGCCTATACCATTCCTGTCACTTGGCCATCCAGCTTCTGAACTGCAACTATAATCCCAACAGCAATTCATCTGCATTTCTAGGAACAGTATAAATTGGCATGACAATTTCAGAGAAGGGCAATTCTTATAAAGTTGAAAGTTTGCATCCTTCCATCCAGCAGTATCCTGGAGAAACACTTATGTGTGTATAAGACATGTACAAGGATGTTTTCTTAAGCATTCTTCATGATAACAAAAAAAGGTAGAAACAGTCCGTTTTTCAATAGAATAAATCATCTGTGGTTTTATTTGTTTAGTGGGACATTGTGTAGCATTAAAAATGAATGAACCAGGTGTCTGTTTTTAACATATCTCAGGATATATACCATGTAATTCTATCTGTTTAAATGTATTAAAAACAGATAGTAAATGTATATTGTTTGAGTTCATAAATATATACTAAAAGATTCAAAATAATACATGGGAATCATACATCACTTTTATGACAGTGGTTACCGTTGAGTCTGAGGTAAGATGTGAGCTCTATACTGTTTTAATTTCTGAGAAAGAGAAGGATGTAATAAGGGAAAATGTTCAATCTGAAGCAAACACGGGAAAACATTGTTCTCACTTGTGGGTATATGGGTCATACTATTGGCTATATGTTGTCCATTCTTTTGAATATTTTTCATTGTTTCACATGCCTGGAAATGATAGTAATGGTCTAGAAGTTGAATTGATTGTGACAGTAAATGAGGATTTTTATATAAAGATTTTTTTCTTTGTTTTATAGGCAAAACATCAGAAAGAGGCTCATTTTCCCTATACAGCAGAGATACTGGACTACCAGGCTGTCAGGTAAGTTTAATAAATACAGAAGCAGTGAGGTAGTTTTTTAACATGTAAATAAAAACGTTGAGAGGAAATAGAAATTTATCCAATATGTTTCACCATTACTTGTGCATTTAACTTGTGACTAAATGTCGTTTTTAGTAATTAAACATAATTTTTTACTTCTGCTCCTCTGCTTAAAATAGTTTCCCTTCCACAGTTCACGAGTCTTTCCCTATCATCAAAGAATTTTATAACTAACCTCCAGTTTAACTGGAGGTAAAGTAGTTGTATCTTCTTACCTTCTTCCAAAATGCTTATTTCTGAAAAAGACTTTTGTTTATTTCCTCATTAAAAAAAAAACAAAACAGTGTTGATGTTCCCACTGTGACACAGTAAGTTAAGAATCCAACTCTAGCGGCTTGGGTTGCCACAGAGGTGCAGGTTCAATCTCTGGTACAGTACAGTGGGTTAAGGATCCAGCATTGCCACTGCTATGGTGTAAATGAGCCAGAGCTGTGGCTCAGATTCAGTCCCTAGCTTGGGAATCAGCAGCCATTAAAAGTAATTAATCAAAAAATAAAAAGAACAGTGTTGCTGATATAGTACATAAAGAACATAAAATTGCTCTTAGGTAGCTTGTAGCTTGACTGTCCTATGTCAAGCTTACCAATGTTGGAAGTATTTTAATCTGTTACCGAACTCTAGTCCAGCTGCTTGCCACTTGAAAACCACTACCCAAGGGTCAGGTGTTGGAAAGGAAAGTTGCTTTTAATTAGAAAATGGGCAGTCCTGGGAGAAGGCAGACTCATGTACCCCCAAACCAACTCTAAAGATTCTACTCGGCCATGACAGTTTTTGAAGAGAAAGAGAAGAATGTCATCTCGGTCGTTGCAATAGAGGGTCAGGGTCATTGCCATCCCCCACTACATCAGGCTCGTTGGCTTCTTGTGATCTTTCTTTAGATGCTGTTTTGTCCACACTGTTTGTTCACACAGCTTATTCATGAGATTGCTGAAGAGTAAGCTAGGGAGAGGTCTGACCATCAATTAATGACTTATTCTTCATTTTTT
This sequence comes from Catagonus wagneri, assembly GCA_004024745.2. Classification (NCBI taxonomy): domain Eukaryota; kingdom Metazoa; phylum Chordata; class Mammalia; order Artiodactyla; family Tayassuidae; genus Catagonus; species Catagonus wagneri. The sequence continues at coordinate 20,328,115 of PVHT020001751.1, forward strand.
CTTCTTTGATCTATAGAAAGCACCAGTAGGTAAGGCAAGATATTGTGTGATCAGAAGATTTGAAAAAAAGTATGCTTGGGCCAAAGATAAATAGAGCACAGGGGTACCTGATTTAAGGTTAGTTATAGTATAGCTTTGCCAATGTGACAAGACAAAAGGGATTTCCTGCTGAGGGCGCTTTCTTGCAAAGAGCTGCATACAGATCTATATCCAGACAATTTTTGAGCTTCCTATGGTCTCTTTGACTTGGAAAGTCTCTTTCAACTCTTCCATAGTCCTTATTAGTATGTTGCATTTCTACTGGTGACCACTTTCTCTGCTGCTGTCCACATATCTGTACATTGAGAATCCTAAACACTCAGTTCCTTCACCTGCAGATTGCCATCGGAATCAAAACAAAAAGCATACAGAGGAAAGGGAGAATATATTAAGTTAGTTTTCTGCTGTCTTCATGCCTTTCATGAGACCTACCCTAACTTTAGAAATGGGCATTTAACTATCATACTAACAATAACACTTCATTTAATACCTATCCCATAATTGTTCTTCTCAGAGTCAGAAGTGCTAGGTTCAGATCCCCTGTCTACAAGTTACTGACCTGTGGTCCTAAGAAGTCACTTAACCTTGAATCTCATCTTTACATTGATTTCCTCATTTGAAAGATAGAGTTAACAGTTTTTCACCACGTAGCTTATGTCTCTGAAAGCTAAACTGATGCACTTGTGAAAGGATTTTACAAAGTAAAGGTGCATTTTAAAATGTTTTTAATTCGTATAACCCCCCCGAAAAAAACTATATTGAGCCCTTAATATTATTCTTCTAAATTAAAAAAAAAAAAAATTGGCCACGCCCATGACATACAGAAGTTCCTTGGCCAGGGGTCTAACCCGCGCCACAGCAGCAGCCTGAGCCACTGTGGTAACAACGCCAGACTCCTCAACCCACTGTGCCATGAAAGAACTCCATTACTATCATTCTTAAGAGACCAAAAAGATTGAGTGCCACTGGCCTAATGTTAACACTACTGCTGAACTTGAGAAAAAGCTAGTGTAAGCTCTTTGAAACGACACCTGCAGCTGTTAAATTATTGTTAATTTTATATCCACCTACATTTATTATACTCCCTTAGCAAAAGTATTGCTGTTTAGTTAGAATCAGTGGTAAGCTCTGTTTATATAATTCTCCAGTTTTGAAAAGATGACTCTTCACAGTTTTTGCCAAGGATTAATATGTATTTAACCTGATTTAATTCTCATATCAAAAACATTTATTTTAAACCTAGATGCATAGCACTATAATAACAATTGCTATGATTTACTGAACACTAAGCCAGACATTGAATTAAACATGATCACATTTAATCCTTCTAGCAACACCCATTTTGTAGGTTAGAAAGTGAGTGTTCTCCAGAGGTATTCAGCAATTTGCTCAATCCTGTTTATCTTGCAAGTGGTTAACCGTCTGAATGGTTAATGCTTGATGTTTTTAACTATGATGTAATTATACTATAGCATAAGAATCCCTTGCCTCCCTCTCATTTTGTTTGTTTGAGGAGGGGCATAAGAATTTGTATTTTAACAAGTGCCCCAGGTGATTTTAATTCACATGAACTGAGAAACCCAATTGCTCTGTATACTCCAAATGTAAGTACATATGGAGTATTGAAAAAGAAGAAACTGGAGTTCCCATCATGGCTCACCATGTTAAGGATCCAGCACAGTCTCCATGAGGATTTGGGTTCAATCCCTGGCCTCACTCAGTGGGTTAAGGATCCAGAATTGATGCAAGCTACAGTGTAGGTCACAGATGCAGCTTGGATCTGGTGTTGCCATAGCTGTGGCATAGGCCTCAGTTGTAGCACCAGCACAACTCCTAGCTGGGAACTTGCATATGCCTCAGATGTGGCCATAAAAAGGAAAAAAAAAAAAGGAAGCGGAAACTGTAAGATCACTGTTTAATAATTGGTTATCACATGCTAGAGAGATCAGGCAGGCCTATGCAGAAGAGAACAAGGTTAGGAAACTGTGTCAAATATAAAATAACAATATTGCTATGCCAAGATTTATAGGTATTCAAATGAGAGAAAGATTTGTCTTTAAAAACTTCACAGAAGCATGCATGAGCTCCAAACAGGAAGCCCAAAATTCAACACAGAGGAGAGAAGATTATACTGCAGCAAGGATAAATAGCATCATAGAAGATCAGAGAGCTCTTAAAATAAGTTAAAAGATTCCTTTCTATGAAAGGAAAAAACGGTTTGCTATTTATTTTTGTTACTTAGCTCTGACTATGCTGCAATTGCTAGGAGAGAGTATAATGTATCACACCATTTGATTTGAGGCCTAAGTAGTAAACTCAAGAAATTCAAGAGTTTAAAAAGATGTATCACTCCCACTCAAAGAAAAACCTGTATTCCAAATACTACTTATTATAATAGGCCAGGAGAAGAAAAAATACACTAAAACAGTTAGTCTTTTGTGTTGCCTGTTCACAAGTAACATAATAATCTTAAGCACACAATAACAGAAGGAAATATAAATAGTGACTACAAAATTATACCCAAAAACCACTTTGAAACCATTTTTCTTTAACAAACCCCCACAAGGAACATTAACTCTGCTATTAATGTACATAAAATGCTGCTGACATACTGCAAAATTCAAGCTAATATAATAATGCCTGATGGGCCTGACTTCATGTTAAGATGATGTAATAATATATTGCTAAATGAGTCTCCTCATATTACCTTCACAGCAGTCACATAACAGATGAGCCATTAAAAGGAAACTGGTGTAGCAGTGTTACTGGAAACATTGATAGATCATTCTACAATTGAATTTTTTTGATTGATCACAGAGCATAGAAGCCAACATCTTTATTAGCAGTAGGTATAATACTTTAATAACTGCCACCATGAAGTGAACTGTCCTTTTATGATTATGACAGTTTTTCATTGATACCTCTTAAACAAGTATTTATTCAAGTAGTTTGTGTAAGTTTTTCTCCAAATGTTCAAACCTGGAAAAGGCAGGGTCTTTTTATTCTTCCCAAGAAATTTAATTTTCATCAGAGTTAAGATATTATACCCTTGAAAAAAATGACAGCTTTAAAAACTCAGTTAATGGTTATTTAAAAATTTACCCATACCATTTGTTTCTTTACTATCCTCCTTTTTCATTGGTCTTATCATATATAGACATTTGATAATGTTAAAATGATGAGTCAGTACATAAGGAAGATAAAACACTAGTAAATGTATATAAACCTAATAGCATCAAAATAAGTGAAGCAAAAATTGGTATGATTAAAGAGTGATAAATTCACAGTCATAGTGAATTCATCTTCAGATTTGATTACCTCTGTCAGCAGTTGACAGAATAACTAGACAGAAACTTAGTAAAGACATAGAGCTAAATGAACCACATAAACTACATTGACCTAACTGATACTTACAAAATTCTGTTCCCCCCAACTGAGGAATATAAATTCCTTTCAAGGGTACATGTTATACTCAACAGGAATGAACCATGTACCAATCTTTAAATCATTGTCAATAAATTGAAAACGTTTATAGTGATACAAAATATTTTTTTTGACCACAAAAGAATTAAATTGGAAGTCAGTAAGATATCTAGAAAAACACCAAATATTTGGAAATGAAACAGCCAGTGTCTATATAGCCTATATAGTTTTGAAAAGAAATCAGAAGGGAGTTTAGAAAGTTTTTCTAACTAAATTATAATGAGATATGATATAGTGAAATTTGTTGGTACAGCTAAAGCAGTGCCTTGGGGAAAATGTATAGTTCTAAATTCTTGTATTCAAAAAAAGGTCTGTAGTACACGACCTGAGTTCCTGTCCTATGAAGCTAGAAAATGAAACACAAAATAAGTATAAGGGAGAAAGCAATACAAATAAGAGCAGAAATTAGTGTAATATCACACAAATAATAGAAAATGCTCACAAAGCCAAAATTTGGTTATTTGGAAAGACCCGTAAAATTAATAACTCCTAGCTAAACTGATTAAAACAAAGGGGAAGAAGGAAGGAAGAGAAAGAACACCAATTACCAATATCTGAAATGAAGAGAGGTTATCACTGTAAACCATATATACATTAAAAGAACAGGAGTTCCCTGGTAGCTTAGTGGTTAAGGACTCAGCATTGTCACTGCTCAGGTCATTGCTGTGGCTCAGGTTTGATACATGGCCCAGGAACTTCCACATGCCATAGGCATGACTCCCAAAACTCCCAAAACACACAAAACAATTAGAACAAAAGAATAATAAGGAATTTTGGGGAGCAACTTAATTTAATAAATTTGACAATTTAGGTAAAAGTAAAATAAGCACATTTCTTAAATAACCAAAAGGGACCAAGTAAAATAGAAAGTCTGAATAGCTCTATTTCTGTTAATGCAAGCAAATTCATACCAAAACTTTCACAAAGAAAGCTTGAGGGTCATATAGTTTCATAGGTAAATTCTTTCAGATGCTTACAGGAAAAAATAATACCAGTCTTGCACAAACTGTTTTAGAAAATGGAGGTGAAGGGAACACTTTGCAGATTATTTTTTAAGGTTAACAACATTGTGATATCCAAACTGCACAAGTGGTTTATACCAGAAATGAAAGTTTGTCTTAATTGTTTAAAATCAACCAATGTAAGGAGTTCCGTCATAGCACAGTGGAAACTAATCTGACTAGGAACCGTGAGGTTCTGGGTTCAATTCCTGGCATCGCTTAGTGGGTTAAGGATCCGGTGTTGCCGTGAGCTGAGGTGTAGCGGCTTGGATCTTGTGTTGCTGTGACTGTGGCATAGGCTGCCGGCTGTAGGAGTCCAGTTCAACCCCTAGCCTGGGAACCTCCATATGCCATGGGTGCGGCCCTAAAAAGTGAAAAAATAAATAAATTAAAATCAACCAATGTAGTTCAACACACTAATAGAATTATGTATAAAAACTATAATCTTTTCCACAGATGTAGCAAAAGGATTGAACAAAATCAAATATTCATGATAAAACTTCTCAACAAACTAAGCTTAGAAAGCAGCTTCCTCAGGTTGATAAAGATTTAAGTGAGATACTAATATTAGAAACAAGGTAAGAATTTCCACTCTTGTTACTTGAATTTTATGTGCTAGCCAGTGTAAACAAGGCACAGAAAAAAGCCATAAATGTTGAAAAGAATAAACTCAATTGAATTGACAGATACATTTGAGAAATCCCAAGTAATTATCAAGAAAGCTTCTAGAACTAATAAGTACTTTTAGCTGTGTCACAGGTTATATAGCTAATCTAAAAAAATCAGTTCTGTTTTGGTACACTAGGAATGAACAATTAGACAATGAAATTAACAAAACAGTACTGCTTATAATCACATCAAAAAGTAAAATACTGAGGTATAAATTTTACAAAAGATTATAAGACTTCACAATGAAAACTTTAAAATATTTCTGATAGAAATCAAAAATCTGAATAAATAGATATATTATCATGAATTGGAAGACTGAGTATCATTTAAATGTTAGTTCCACTGGGATATAGATTTAATGCAGTCCCAGTCAGAATTTCAGCAGTGTTATAAACATTGATAGAATTATTTAAACATTGGTTTAAAAAAGGCGTAGGAGGAGTTCTCGTCATGACGCAGCAGTTAACGAATCCAACTAGGAACCATGAGGTTGCGAGTTCGATCACTGGCCTTGCTCAGTGGGTTAATGATCTGGCGATGCCGTGAGCTGTGGTGTAGGTCGCAGATGCGGCTTGGGTCTGGCGTTGCTGTGGCTCTGGCGTAGGCCGGCGGCTACAGCTCCAATTTGACTCCTAGCCTGGGAACCTCCATAAGATGCTGGTGCAGCCATCAAAAGGACAAAAAGACAAAAAAAAAAAAAAAAAAAAGGCATAGGATTAAGAAGAGCCAAAAGACTCTTGGGAAAGAAGAGAGGAGGAACTTACTTGACTGACTTCCTGTAGGAGTTCCCTGGTGGATTAACAGGTTAAGGACCTGGCATTGTCACTGCAGGTGGTGCAGGTTTCATCCTTGGCCTGGGAACTTTCACATGCCATGAGTATGCCCCCCCCCAAAAAAAAAAAGAAGCAGAGGACTTCCGGTAAAGCAGTGCTAATCAAGACAGGTAGTTTTCAGGTAAAGACCGAAAAATAGATCATGGAACAGAGTAGAGTCCAGAAAGAGACCAACACCTATATGGCAAATGATATGTAGCACCCCACCATTTAGTAAGAAAATAGT
>PVHT020001751.1:20334465-20418113 GCA_004024745.2 Catagonus wagneri
AGAATGGGAGAAGATATTAGCAACACATATATTTGACAAATGACTTGTGTTCACTATATAATGAACCCTGACAACTCAGTAATAAGAAAGAAGCAACGCATTTTTTTTTAATTGGGCAAAACACTTGAGCAGACATTTCACAAAAGATGATATACAAATGGGCTCTTAACACATAAAAAGTACTCCACATTATTAGCCATCAGGCACATGAAAATTAAAACTGCAGTGACATGACAGTACACACCTACCAAAATAGCTAATTTAAAAAAAAAATTAAAATTGCTAGTTGGGCTGTAAAATGGTAAAGTAATTTTAAAAAACTGTTTGGTAGTTTCTTATGAAATTAAATATGCCTCTACCCAGTGACTCAGCAATTTTACTCCCAGATGCTTATCTAAGAGAAATGAAATGAAACGTACATAAAAAGCTTTCATCGGAAATTTTCATAGCAACTTTATTCGTTACAGCAAAAAACTAGAAACAACCCAAATGTTGATCAGTGGGAGAGTGGATAAATGACCTATGTTATATTCATACATTGAATGCTATTGTGATTTGAGCATAATCATATAAGAAGTTAGTGGGCTGATCTCCCTCTTGTAATTCTAGACACCTTTCGGGATTGTACCAGTTAGTAGTTTTCATTCAGTACTGGGCCTGGCCTTCACTGACAAGTATATAAACTAGCTAATACAGTTAGAAAAACCAGGTGGATAACTTTGAAACACTATATTACATTCCTCAGCAAATCTCTGAGGGTCTTTAGTTAATTAGGGAAAATATTTGACTATACCTCATAGTTCGTATTTGCTCCAGAGAATATAATAAATTTAAGGTTTTGCTTCTGAATCCTCAGGTTTAATTTTAAAGGGGTACATTCTCACATATCCAAAAGAGAATGGGGAGTGTTTCAGAGAAAAGGGGAAGTTTCGCAGGAGAAATCTTACCTTAAAATCTTATTTTGCAGGTATGCAGTTTCAGCTTTCTGATAACATTGGGAAGCCTCAAAATACCAATTAAAATAGATATTCCACTAGTTCTCAAAAAAAAATTTTTTTTTGTCTTTTTGCATTTTATCTAGAGCCGCACCTGCGGCATATGGAGGTTCCCAGGCTAGGGGTCTAACAGGAGCTGTAGCTGCCAGCCTTCTCCACAGCCACAGCAACGTGGGATCCAAGCCGCATCTGCAACCTATACCACAGCTCACGGCAACGCCAGATCCTTAACCCACTGAGCAAGGCCAGGGCTCGAACCCGCAACCTCATGGTTCTTAGTCAGATGCGTTTACTGAGCCACGATGGGAACTCCAGTTCTCAAAATTTTTGAGCCATTGTCGTCAAATTCAGTTTTAAGGAAATTAAGCTTAAGGATTGCAAATGTTTCCCACAATGGCCACTAATTTTCTAAATGGCCTTTGATCAGGTTGGTCCATTTAATTAAAAATTCACCTGAGGAAGTTTTTTAAACATAAAATCAGCTGGAGTCCCTGAAAGGGGGAGCACCCTAAAATTTTTTAGATAATTGAGATCCCTTTTCTCAGAAGTCATTCTCTGGAGTAAAAGAATAATTTTCAAATTGTCCAGATAGCTCAATTCAAACAACTTGCAACTCAAACAGCCAGCAAGTTTATGTTAGCCAGTTCTAAGGAAACAGCTTGGTTCTGGAGGAGCCAGGCCTAAGATTTTTCAAACAGTTTCCAGAAAATAGCCCCTATTCTATAAGGATGGGCCAGTGGCTGAACTGAAGAAGCAGTTTCAATAAAGCAGTCTCTGTTCCAGAAGGCATGGGTGATGACTTCTCAGCCAGCTTTAGTTCAGTCTATTCTCAAAATCAGACTAAATACCAAACAAGTACTTGCATACAGAGCAAGACCTTAACAAAAAAGAGGAAACCTTAAAATAGATCCCAAATAAAGCCTGGAGACCTTCAAACACAAAGAGGGTAAGGTAAGAGCTTGGATCCAGGAGAAAGATATACCTTCAAACCTCAGAGTTGGCAAGAAAAGCAGCGAGCGAGCACAATGGGCTTATTTGTGGGTACCACACCTGTTTGCTCACTAGCCCTAGAGTTTTTGAGGGTCTTCTCTGGTCCCCTTGTGGGCCACCAAAATACCGACCTAAAACAAACAGACTGCCAGATATTTCTCTAGCAAAGAAGGGTTTATTTGGGATTGGCAAAAAATTGCACTTGGAGGTCTGCAACCATGGTGAGACATGCAAGTCCCCACAACAAGGGAAGGAGAATACTTTTATAGAGGGGGAGAGGAAATCGAGAGGGCTAGAGTAAACAGGAGGCTATGCCTTTTCATTGGCTGAGTCCTTGCCAGAAAAGAAGAGTCTTCTTGCTGTGGGATTTCCTATCATAATGGAATGTGAGAGCTCTCCCTTCTGGTCCGTCAGCTCTATTTAATTGAAGTTTCTGTTAAGGAAGTGACGGTGCTTTAAGAATAGGTTATGTCAGAACTGGAGTTCCCGTTGTGGCTCAGTGGTAGTGAATCTGACTAGTATCCATGAGGACGTGGCTTTGATCCCTGGCTTTGCTCAGTGGTTTGGGGATCTGGAGTTGCCGTAAGCTGTGGTTTATGTCACAGACGTGGTTCAGATCCTGTGTTGCTGTGGCTGTAGCATGGGCTGGCAGCTACAGCTCCGATTTGACCCCTAGCCTGGGAACCTACATATGCCGAGGGCCCAGCCCTAAAAAGACAAAAAAATTCTGAAGTCGAGTGGTTCCTCATAGTAACAACAGCTTTTCAGGAGTTGATTCAATGGTGATGGAGAACTGTTGAAGTCAGGAATGTTAAGAAGACTTAAAACTGGCTGTTGGGAGTTCCCGTCGTGGCACAGTGGTTAACGAATCCGACTAAGAACCATGAGGTTGCGGGTTCGATCCCTGGCCTTGCTCAGTGGGTTAAGGATCCGGCGTTGCCGTGAGCTGTGGTGTAGGTTGCAGATGCGGCTCGGATCCCTCGTGGCTGTGGCTGTGGCGAAGGCCAGCAGCTACAGCTCCTGTTAGACTCCTAGCCTGGGAACCTCCATATGCCGTGGGTGCGGCTCTAGATAAAGGCAAAAAGACAAAAAAAAAAAAAAAACTGGCTGTTGGATCAAATGTTGAAGCTCTCCAAGAGATGATTCACTCATGAGGCAGCATAAGAAAAAGGCTTGCACGGTGGCTGGCACACAGTAGGCATTCAAAAAATGTTTGAAGCTGAATCTTGTGATCCAGGAAAGAGCACATTGGCAAAGGTAATAAGCCATCAGCTGCCTTCAGGGTGAGCTGGACTTTGAGAGTTGTTTGGAGCAGAGGTAAAATAAATTGTTTTGTGGGAGGAATGTCTCATCTTGTAGTATGAGCAGTAGGCAGTTTTAATTTCCTGCTTCTGTTGAAAGTCCAGAGAGAATTAAATTATGCAGCGGTAACTTGGCAAGGGAAAAAGTCATTGTTTCTTTTCTTTCTGTTCCTTCTGTAAAACTTGCTAATTATATTTTTGGTGCTACTCAGTGCTCTTTGGGAATATTTTTCAAAAAGTCAGTTTATTCTTTTGTAGACTTATTTCAGGAGAAAGTAGTCTGTTAAATAATGGCTAGAGATTAGAAAAAAAGGTGAAAAAAAGAGGTGACCACGGATTAAGTATTACATAAGAAATGATTGATGTCAGTTTGCGAGATGTAACAGGAGCTGAGAGATGGAAGAATAAATGAAGCAAGAGCAGCAGAATGCTAACAGTTGTTGAAGGTAGGTGAATGTATATAAAGAAAGGTTCATTGTACTGTTTTTTTTCCAATTTTGCTTGTATTTGAAAATTCCCAAAGTGTAATTTTTATTTTTAAAAATTTTTTATTATAGTTGATTTACAACATTGTATCGATTTCTGCTACACAGCAAAGTGACCCAGTTATACATTTGTATACATTTTTTTTTTCACATTATCCTCCATCACCAGTGATTAGATAGAGTTCCCTGTGCTATATGCAGCAGGATTTGGAAGTTTCTTGGGTTTTTTTGTTTTCTTTTTTTTTACTTTTTAGGGCCACACTTGGGTATATGGAGGTTCCCAGGCTAGGGGTCAAATCAGAGCTACAATTGCTGGCCTACATCATAGCAACACTGGATCCAAGCCACGTCTGCGACATATCACAGCTCACGGCAACGCCAGTTCCTTAACCCACTGAGCGAGGCCAGGGGTCAAACCTGCAACCTCATGTTTCCTAGTCAAATTCGTTTCTGCTTTGCCATGTTGGAAACTGCTGAAAGTTTAATTTTTAAAAAGATGTCCAGTATAGGATGTTTCAGTTCAGAAAGTATTACATGCCTAACTGTGGACCTGTTGTTGATTCTGTTGGGTTTTGTGTTACTCTTAACTGTATTCTTGAAAATGCTACGGATGGGGGGGAGAAGGTACTCACTCACTAGATGTGAAAGCTAGCATTAAAGGGAAAGGGAGAGAGTTCCCTTAGTGGTACTGCAGAAACGAATCTGACCAGGCACCATGAGGGTGCAGGTTCGATCCCTGGCCTCGCTCAGTGGGTTAAGGATCCCGCGTTGCCGTGTAGGTCGCAAACGCAGCTCAGATCTGATGTTGCTGTGGCTGTGGTGAAGGCCAGCAGCTATAGCTCCATTTGGAACCCTAGCCTCCTGAGAACTTCCATATGCTGCTGAGGGTGTGGCCCTAAAAAGCAAAAAAAAAAAAAAAAAAGGGAAAGGGAGTGGCTTGGTATATAGAACTCTGCTGAAAATCTTAGAACTGCATAATACCATTTCCACAGAAGCAAAAGAAAAATGACATTTCCTTATCTACTGTTCTTCTAATGTTGGTTAGCACCTCACATAGCTGGCTCCTTTGTATTCGCAAAAGACTCAAGGGAATACTGATACCTTTGCAGAAAGACTTTCAGAGGACCCTGTTTATCAAGGAAGTTTCTACATTCAGACAGAAATACTGCTCACTTAGGAGAAGACATGGTTTAGAGTGCTCACTACTAACTTCATGAAAATCTGCCTTCAGGATATCACTGTGGTATTTTTTTTTCTTCTTTTTGGCCACTCCAACAGCATACGGAAGTTCCTGGGCAAGGGATCAAACCCAGGTCACACAGCAGCCATCCCATCTGCTGCAGTGACAACAGCAGATCCTTAACCCACTGCACCACCAGGGGAACTCCCCTGTAGCGTTTTTTTTTAATAATAATTTTTTTTCCATTGTAGCTGATTTACAGTTGTCTGTCAATTTTCTTCCACACAGCCCTATAGCATTTTTGAAAATGGGGATTATCTTTATGGAAGCCTATAAAATCCTAAAAGAAAATCATTCCTATTTCATGTTTGTAATTATTTAAATAGAGCTGTGGGCACAGTTCTTTCATAGTTTTTTATTTCCAAGCGGCCTTTTTATTGATCTATATCCCAGATCTTCCTCCTTTGTTAGCTTTCCATTGCTTGATGAAGGATTCAGGAGAAAAAGTTAAAGAAAGAAATTAGTGAAAATGAAATATTAAGATGGTAAAATTTCCCTCGGTACTGATGATTAAAGAAGATTGAGAAACTGAAACGGCTAAGATTACCGTGTTTTTATAATTTAATAGTACATAGATAGTTTCTTTTCCTTTTTCTCTTTTTAAACCAGAAAGATTGGGCTGATTGTGTTGGCAGGATGCATTTGATGAATGACTGTCATTATCTTCTCAAACCTGTATGACACTTTAAATATAGAAAATGATAATTAAATTTTCAAGAGACCATGTTGAGATGATAAGATTTGGGACTTGTAAAAAAATGAGCATAACAGTTGGCTAGTGGTGGCTGGTGTGTTTTTATTGACCCAGGAAAGAAATAGGAGCATCTCAGGTTTTTACTTTATTTCCCTGTTCCATCGCCTCACGCACCACTCCCTCCCCCCACAATTAATATATTGTCCAAAATGTTGGTAATGACTCAAAACTATTCAGGTTGCACAAAGCATTTAATGAAATCTTGTCTTAGACAAAACACTAGAGAGGATCATAATTAATGTCTCATTTTCTGCCAGTTGCTATTGATTACTCATTCAAGATCCCTTTGTTCTCAGAATGATAACAACTGTAGTTTGCATCGCTATCTAATGAGATTCTCAGGATAGAATTCTTTAACAACTTGCTGATAATTGCTAACATATCCCTGGAATTTCAATGTAAATGAATTTGCATAATAATAACAATTATTTCACAAATGTCGGTGTTTTCCATATTCAAGATTTATTACAGTGTGTTTTTAAATCATTTATAGAAAGTTAACAGAAGACTGATATATTATTATTAAAGACCAGCATTTATATTTTGCCCTGAATTCCTCTTCACCCTCTGAGATTTTGATTTTATTGTGACTTGGGGTCAGAAGCTTCTTTATCACTTTTCACTTCCTTGTCTCTGAATCTTCGAATGGACTCACAGCTGAAATGTACCTTGATGTTTCTAAATTAAAAGAACAGTTGCAAATATGGTAATACTATACTAATTTTTCTTTTAAAACAATTTTCTTTATCCCTCAATGACAAAATAAGCACATAGTATAAAAAACTTGAACTGGGAAATTTTAACAGTTAATGTGCTATATTTTGTCATGATTGTGTTTTATACCTTTCTGTATCTTTAATTAGTAAGTTCTTCTCTAAAATCTGGAAATAGCTGCTTGCCTTTATGTATTAAAGTGGCACTAACTTTTCAGAGGCATAAAAAAATTGAGTTCTGAAGAATGTAGAAAGAGCAGCTGTTCCAAGAGTTCACATTAAACACTTTATATTTTTTTAACTTTGTAACTACAAAATTAGGTATTCTGCACCTTATTTTTCTAGAAAGCAAATTAGTGATGTTAGTGCGTCAGTTTTGTTTTGTTTTTTTTTTGGCAGCAGCCCCGGCATATGGAAATTCCTGGGCCAGGGATTGAACCCACGCCACAACAGTGACCCAAACTGCTGCAGGGAACTCCAGCTTGCTTCAAATTTTTAATCATAAAATGAGGATAATAATTTTTAATGTTAGGTTCTTATTTAATCTAATTATGACTAGATGTCAAAGTATATATAGTGCAGCATTTGGATCAAGCCATTAAATGATAAAAAGTAGTTCTCAGGAAGCAAACTATGTTTATCAAGATTTCAGATACTTTCTCCTTTTTTTTCTGCATTTACTTTTAATGTTATAAAATCTTTATTACATATATTTTTGTTGTTCTTTTTCTTCATCCCCTTTTTTTTCCTGTTGCTGTTTGTGCGCGCGTTCTCTCCCTCTCTCTCTCTCTCTCTCTCTCTCTCTCTCTCTCTCTCTCTTCCTCTCCCCCTCCCCCTTCCCCCCCTTTTTCTCTCTCTTTTTTGACTGCTACATTCAGCAGATTTCAGCAGGATTCGGTAGGATCTCAGTTCCCAGACCAAGGATTGAACCTGGGACACAGCGGTGAAAACAGAGTTCTAACCACTAGACCACCAGAGAACTCCATTTGGTTTTCGCATACTCAGTTTCTTTTCTTAGTAGATGTCAACTTTCTGAAAGTCAGTCGTCATTGTACTATAGATATACATGAGAAATTTCCTGTTTGATGATTTACCAAATAAAACACTTTAACTGTTTTATCAGCCCCTGAAACACCTGGCTTCAGAATCTTCATTCAGATATTTCCGGGTTTTTTTTTTTTTTTTGGCCTTTTTTTTGTCATTTTAGGGCTGCATCTGCGGCATGTGGAGGTTCCCAGGCTAGGGGTCCAATGGGAGCTGTAGTCACTGGCCTACGCCGCAGCCACAGCAACGCAGGATCCAAGCCGCGTCTGCAACCTACACCACAGCTCATGGCAACGCCAGATCGTTAACCCACTGAGCAAGGCGAGGGATCGAACTCACAACCTCATGGTTCCTAGTAGGATTCGTTAACCACTGCGCCACGACAGGAACTCCCCAGATACTTTGTTTTTTAAGGGTAAAGACTATCCAAATTACTGCAGTGTGATTATGATTCTTCCTGGCTACTTATCAGCACTGTTTTTATATAGGATGTTTTCCTGTGTTCCTATTAAATCATATTCAAAATACCTTCCAATATAATTAAGAAAAAGTTGCATTAATCAGTGATGTTGATCGTGTCCTTTACTTTATACCTCTTCTTTACATTTTGGTCAGTTTCACCATGAAGATTTACACTGAATAGCATTTTTAGGTTCACATTTTAGAGTCAGGGTTTCTCAAGCACATGAAGAAGAGAGAACTTTAAAAAAAATTATCACATAGGCTACTAAACTTCCATTTATAGAAATGGAAATTCTTATTTAGGCCAAAGGTTTGTCATATGTAATTCAAAATGAAACTTACTGTAGGTTTTAATATAATAATCTAGGCTATCTTAGTGTTTATTAATTATTCTTTGGTGATTTGATACATTTTTCACAGATGGAGAGTCTAGATGACTATAGAAAAGGTTCTTTTCTCTAAGCCTGTGGTAAGAAATTTAGTGCTGTGTCATTTTGGAATACTGATTCTGCTTTGAATAAGACAGTTTAGCAGAATAAAACTGCTCTGCCTAGTTCTGAATCCGCTGGGATACTTGGATATTCTTTTTGCCTGATATACCTCCAGGACAAGATCAATAATGCTTCTCATTTGTTTCAGTCGGGCAGAAAAATCAATAATATGAGCTGATATGTAGCTTTATTTTGGGGGAAAAATCAATCGTTTATTCTTACATGCACTTCAGTTTTAACAAAATGTTTTTAAAGAATCACATAGAGGGAAGATATATGGTTTTGTTAGTAGTAGAATATCAAAACATTGGGCTTATATAGTTTAGCTCTTAATTTTTTTAAGTCATATTTACAATTAGTTTCATGAGTAGTATTGCTTAGATTATCAAGTCCTGGTGGAGAGAAACCATGTCTTAAACTTTTGTATTTTTTATAGTACTGAACATTTCATTTTAGTTAACAGGATAAAATATCATCTTGTGTTCTTAAAAAGAAATAATTTCTCCTATATTTATTTTGCCTAATCATTTTGATGATGATTTGAGATGAAACAGGGAAATGTTTATTTCTAAGATTAGGACAGCAGAGTGAAGAACAACTTCTCAGTCTTTTTTGGCATTAGTATTCACTGTAGAACAAGAAGAAAGGGTATTTCCTAACCACAGTTCCTCCAGATTTGTCCTTAGTGAGGAGAAAAGTTTATCAGTAATAAAATTGGTAACAAGTAAACCTTTTTACCTAAAACAATTTGTTTTTCTTCTTTTCCCTTTATTTCATGCATATGTTCAAAAATCTACCAGTGTGTATTATTTAGGTAACTCAGCTTTAGGATTATAATTCACAAACTCATTTATTGGTTACTTATATTTTTCCAGTTAATCTTATAAAATGGTAATGGGTTCCTGGACTCTTGTATAATAAGTCTTATTGAATTGAAGAAAGAGTCCCTTAAACAGTACTAGATTGAAATAGTACTGTATAACATAAAATCAGTGTATGTAATACTTAGTAATAAGATCATGGTAGATATTAACTGAGATGGTATGTCTAAAAGTGTGCTAGTGGATCCTTTATATTCTGATATTCTCCAAGTTTTTATTTTGAAAGATGGCAACCTCACAGAAGAAGTGCCAAAAGAGTAGAGTGAACATCCATGTACTCTTCATCAAGTTTCATTGCTTAACATTTCACCATATCGGTGCACACACGGTTCTTTTCTGCCACTTAGTATTTGTCTGTATATGTTTGTATGCTGTATGCAGGTTTATGCACAGAAATATACACACTTCTGCTGAATCATTCTGAGAATAAGTTGGCATTTTTCTGTTTATTCTTGATCTGGGTTGATATAGTTTGAATCTGTCACATTCCCCTTTGGATTTAACCTCTCACTGTCAACCCTTTCTCTAGGGGCCCATCTATTCTCTTTTTGTTTACAACATTCTTTCTTACAAAAGCCATTGGGAGTTGTAACTCAGCCATCTTGGATTCAGGGCAGTTGAGGTCTCTTTACTTAGGAATAAGAGATTGTGCCCAGGAAACAGAATAAAAAAAAAATGTCATTCATCTTATTTACATTAGTTTGTGATACTTAGAATATGGTAACTTAAACGGGGAAAGAAAAAATGAAATTGAGTTTTTATTTTCACTAGGGTCTTTAACCCTGCTACCCACTTTTACCTAAGCCTTGTTTTTTTCTTTCACTTCTCCCAATAACCCTGTGAGCTACTTCATAATGTAATTATATATAGAAAACAAAAGAGATACATCAGTGTTAGGTAATTGCCCAGGATCTTAATCAGGATTTGAACTCAAGATCGCTAATTTCAAAGCCCATACAAAATTTCCAGAACATCATAGTTTTTGTAGACATTTCATCTACTTTTAGGAATATAAGAAATACATTTTTCTAATCATATTTTATATTATTTTATGCCTCTATTAGTCTTTATTATGTCTATTGACATCTTTAAAGAAATAACTCGCTGGCTACATTTTACTCATTTGAAAGTTTATTTTTTAGTTTAAGCAGACAGACTTCATCATCCTCCAAACTCAGTCTTTTGTTTCTCCTTCAAAGCATTACATAAGGAGTCAATTAACATTTTCTAAAAAGGCTACATAGTAAATAATGTAGGCTTCCCAGACCATACACCTATTGCAAGTACTCAGCAATTCCTTTGTAACACAAAAACAGCCATAGCCAATAAATATGTGAATGGGTAAGACTGTTCCAATAAAAGTATTTTCGAAAACAGACCCAATTGGAGTTCCCGTCGTGGCTCAGTGGTTAACAAATCTGACTAGGAATTATGAGGTTGCGGGTTCGATCCCTGGCCTTGCTCAGTGGGTTAAGGATCCGGCATTGCTGTGAGCTGTGGTGTAGGTTGCAGACGTGGCTCGGATCCCGTGTTGCTGTGGCTGTGGCGAAGGCCGGCAGCTACAGCTCCTGTAAAGACCCCCTAGCTTGGGAACCTCCATATGCCGCGAGTGTGGCCCTAGATAAAGCAAAAAAACCGAGAAAAAAAAAAAGAAAGAAAACAGACCCAGTTGAACCTGTAGGTTATGGTTTGTTCACTGCTAGTACTAATCATCATCTTATATGCTCATTAGAATTTATATGTCAGGGAAATGTTGAAAGGAGCACTGTTAAGAGACAAAGGAGTGCTCATCTCCTCTTGTGCATTTATTTGTTTATGACCAATTTGATATGTTCCTTCTACTTGAGAAAACACAGATGAAGTAATAAACATAGCAGGCACTTCAAAACGTTATGAATATCAGTTTTTTACTGAACAGGGAACATCCTATTAAAAGACTAGTGATGTTTTGGATATGCCACTGTGGCACAATGGGATCAGTGGTGTCTCTGCAGCACTGGGACACAAGGGCAGTCCCCAGCCTGGCACAGTGGGTTGAAGATTCAGCATTGCCACAGTTTCAGTGTAGGTCGCAACTGCTGCTCGCCTCTGATCCCTGGGCTGGGAACTCCATATCCTGGCCCAAAAGAGAAAAGAAGAGGAGGAAGAAGAAGAAGAAGACAGGCTAGTAATGTTTAAAGGAAAATTTCAAGGTACATGACCTCTGCCCTCAAACATGTGGTGATAATATGTTCCATCTAGCATACTTTAGCCATATTTTGATTGCTATTTGAGGAATGTTGAATGTGCCTGGCACAGGCAAAAGGAAAAAAAAAAAGAGAGAAACACAAAACAGATGTGACAATGGAAATTTCAGTATACCATGTGTGGGAAACTTGATTCCTGGGTTACACTGCTCTCACACAAATAGCATAATCAGGAAATGCATTTATAATGGTTTGTTATAGAAATAGAAAGGATATATGTGTTACTTGCTTTTATATTGATTTGTCACTTTTTCATTTTTCCTAGAGATTATTATCTTAAGGGGAACTATTTCTCCTCCATGTCTGTTAATCACACCTTTCTTTCCTAATCCGTTGAACCTTGTATCTGTTGGAATTTGTTTGATTAATGCTAAATAATCACATTGATCCTGTGTAGTATATTCATATACATATCATATTGTCTGGTGATTGAAATCTTCTTCTCACTTTTCCCCTTTAAGAAAAAGATATCACCTGTATTGAAAGAATCATTTAGCTTTTGATAAGTCTGAAAAATATGTCTTCTTAGTTACAAACATTTCAGAAAGATGCATTGATCTTTGGCTGACTAAAGACACTGATTACTTTGTGTGTGTACCAGCATTGTTAAATAGGCTTTTGTAATATCAAATGGAAATGAAAAGACAATATAGCAAAACACACGAGATGCAGTGGCCAGAAGGAAATGTATAGCTTTAAATGCCTTCATTAAAAAAGAAGATCATGGTTCCCTGGTAGCAGAGTGGGTTAAGGATTCAGCATTGTTGCTGCTATGGCACAAGTTCAATCCCTAGCCTGGGATATTTCACATGCCGTGGGCATGGCCAAAAATAAAAATGAGTTCCCATTGTGGCTTAGCAGGTTAAGAACCCAACTAATATCTGTGAGGATTTGGGTTCAATCCCTGGCCTCTCTCAGTGGGTTGAGGATCTGGCATTGCTGTGGCTGTGGTGTAGGCTGGTAGCTGCAGTTCCGATTCGACCCCTAGCCTGGGAACTTCCATATGTCATGGGTGCAGCCCTCAAAAGACCAAAAATAAGAAACGATCAACAGAATTGGAGTTCCTGCTGTGGTGCGGTGGGTGAAGAATCAGACTGCAGCGGATCAGGTCACTACAGAGGTACAAGTTCCGTTTGCAGCCTGGCACCTTGGGTTAAAGGATTTGGCATTGCCACAACTGCAGCATAGATCACAGCTGTGGCTCAGGTGCAATCCCTGACCCAGGAACTTCTGTATACTTCACATGCAGCCATAAAAACAATAACCAAACAAAAAACCAAAATTAACAGATATTTTAGCTGTATTGATTAAGAGAAGGAGAGTCTAATTACTAAAATTAGAAATGAAAATAGGGAGCATTACTACCAACCTTAAAAAATAAAAGAATACTATGAACAGTTGTATGCTAAAAAATTAGACAATCTAGATGAAAGGGACGAAGTCCTAGAAATACACACACTACCAAAACTGACTTAAGAAGTAGAAGATTTCCTGTCGTGGCTAGGCAGTAATGAACCTAACCAGTATCCATGAGGATGCAGGTTCAATCCTGGCCGCACTCAGTGGGTTAAGGATCCAGTGTTGCTGAGAGCTGTAGTGCAGGTCACAGACGCGCTGATGTGGCTGTGGTGTAGGCCGGCAGCTGCAGCTCTGATTGGGCCCCTAGCTTGGAAACTTCCAGATGCTTCAGGTTTAGCCTTTAAAAAAAAACAAAAGAAGAAGAAATAGAAAACCTAAACAGAACCAAAACAAGTAGATTGAATCAGAAAGAACCCCCCCAAAAAGAGGAAAAGTCCAGGACCAAATGGTTTCACTAATGAATTCTACCAGTCATTTAAAGGAGAATTAACACCAGTCCTTCTCAAATGCTTTTTTTGCTTTTTAGGATTTCATGAGCAGCATATGGAAGTTCCCAGGCTAGGGGTCTAATTGGAGCTGCAGCTGCCAGCCTACACTACAGCCACAGCAACAGCAACTCAGGATCCAGGCTGCATCTTTGACCTACACCACCACAGCTCAAGACACCACCAGATCCTTCTTAACCCACTGAGCGAGGCCAGGGATCAAACCTGAATCCTCATGGTTACTAGTTAGGTTTATACCACTGAGCTACAACAGAAACTCCTCAAACATTTTTTAACTAGTTCAGTAAGGCAAGAATTACCCTGATTAAAAATCAGACAGAGATTTTGCGGAAAAGGAAACTGCAGACCAATATCCTTTTTGTATGTTAATATAAAATTTCTCCACAAAATACTAGCATGCTAAAAATAGGGCAGCTTATTAAAAGTATTATATACCATGATTAACTGAATTTTATTTCAGGAATGCAAGAGTATTCAAAGCAGGTGAGAACTGAACATTCTATTAATTAGAATGGAGGGGGAGAAAATCACTTGATCATCCCAGTTGATGCAGAAGCATCTGACAAAATCCAACATTTCTCATGATGAAAACACTTCACAAACTAGGAATAGACAGGAATTTCCTCATTTGATAAAGGTCATTTGGGAAAAAAACAGAGCTAATACCATGTTCAGTGGCATAAGCATGGAAGTCTTGCCCTCTAAGATCAAGGACAGGACAAGGATTAGTTCCATTGTGGCACAGTGAGTTAAGGATCTGGCATTGCCACAGCTGTGACACAGGCTGCAGCTGTGGCTCAGATTTGAACCCTGGTCCAAGAACTTCCATGTGACACAGGTGTAGCCAAAAAGAAAAAGAATAAGACGAAGATGTCTACTTTCACTACCTCTTTTCAACATTTTACTCTAAGTTGTAGCCAGAACAGGTAGGCAAAGAAAAGAAATAAAAGACCTCCAGATTGGTAAGGAAGAATTAAAACTATCCCTGTTTGGAGATGATATGCTCTTTATATATGGGATATCTACAATAAAACTGTAAGAGCTAATAAATAAATTTAGCAAAGTTGCAAGATTCAAGAGCAACACACAAAAGCTCATTTTATTTCTTTACACTGATAATGAACAAACGAAAAATAAAATTAGTAAAATTGTTTAATGCTAAAACAATAGCATCCAAAAGAATAAAATACTTACCAAATTTAACTGTAAGGCAGTATTTGTACAGTGGAAACTATAAAGCACTGCTGAAAGAGATTACAGAAGACCTAAGTAAAAAAAAAAAAAATACTCATTGTTCATAAAGGAGGACTTTTAATGTTGTTAAGATAGCAAGACTCCCCAAAGCAACTTAGATTCAGAGCAATCCCTATCAAAATTCCATGGCATCTTTTTACAGAAATGAAAAAGCAGATTTTCAAATTTGTATGTAACTTCAGAAATCCCAGACAGCCAAAACAGCATTGAAAAAGAGAAAGGAAATTGGAGTATGCACATTTCCCAATTTCTAAACTTAATATAAAGCTACAGTAAACAAGACAGTTTGGAACTGGTATAAGGTAGACATATAGACCCATGTGATAAAATGAAAGTGCAGATTGAAACCCAAATATCCATGGCTAATTGACTTTAAAATTTTTTAAATTGAATTATAGTTGGTTTACAGTGCCATGTTTCAGGTGTACAGCACAGTGATTCAGTACAGTGATTATATATAATCTTTTTCAGATTCTTTTCCCTTGTAGGTTATTGCAAAATAGTGAGTATAGTTCCCTGTGCTATATAGTAAGTAGGTCTTTGGTGGTTATCTTTTTTGTATGGTAGTGTGTATATGTTAATCCCAAACTCATAATTCATCCCTCTCCTCACTCTCCCCTTTGGTAATCATAAGTTTGTTTTCTGTGTCTGTGGATCTATTTTTTTTTATAAGTAAGTTCATTTGTATCTTCTCTTTTAAGAATCTACATATAAGCAATACCGTAAGGGTATTTGTCTTTCTCAGTATGACCAATTGAATTTTTTTTTTTTTTTTTTTTTGCCCTTACCCATGGCACGTGGGATATCCTGGGCCAGGGACTGAATCCAAACCACAGCCATGGCCCTATGCCACAAAAACCAGAGCTGAGGTTTATTTCTCAGTATGTTTATGACTCTCATTAGCTGGAAGGACAGCTACTAAGAGTAAGGTGATAGCAGTAAGGGGTATAAATATGGGGTAGGAGGATAGTAAATGTATTAGAGGATCATAGCTCCTTTCATTTGAGGGCATCTTTTCAAGTGTATCCAATACCCTTTTCAGTTGAGGTCTTCTTTTTGCCTCAGCTACCAGAAAGCTTGGAAACCAATGCCAAATTAACTTCATTTGCTTTATGATAGGGTCACTTGAGTTAGTAGGTTAGGGCTGCTGAATCTGGATCTCAGTGAAGTACCTGACAGTCTCATGATATCACTGAGGAAAACATTAGTGTTCTCTCTTCAGCCTTGTTATCCTGAGTTCTGTTTTTATTAGCACAGTTATTAAGCCCAGATACCAGAAAGGCTAGCGAATACATTGGTTGACAGACTTAGAGTCTAAAAAGGATTAAAAATAGATGGTTATTATGGATCAAATATAACAAGATGAATTTCATCAGAGTTAAATGGTAAGTCTTCTACTTGGAACCAAAAAAAAAAAAAAAAACCAAAAAAACCACAAACTGAAAAGAAAACCATTGGAGGAACGTGACTTAATACTTAATAGCAGTGTATGTAATAAAGAGTAATAGGGTGTGATCACTCTTAACCTCAGTATGAACTACCTAAGACAATGAGTTGTTTAAATGTTGTGTTGAAAACTGAAAACTATTCTTCATTAATAAGGCCATTGTCCTCCATTCCCTTTTACAAGAGACTTTGACAAATGGAAAATAAATCTAAAGGTTTGAGTCAGAGATGTTGAGAAGGACTTTCAAACCATGTCATAAGACACAGTTGAAGGAAACAGAAGTGGCTAGTCTTGAATATATTGGTAATCGTCAATGAGAGCTCTCCAAAAAGGAAAAAGGAATGAAAAAAGACTAGAATTGATTCACTTGTAAATCATTTGATTTACTTTCACATGAAAGCAGTCAAGTGAAGACTGGGTGGGCACTTTTCAAAAATGCCTTTTTTTTTTTGCTTTTTTTAGGGTCGCACCCGCAATATATGGAGGTTCCCAGGCCAGGGGTCCAATCGGAGCTACAGCTGCCAGCTTATGCCACAGCTACAGCAACACAGGATCGGAACCGCGTCTGTGACCTACACCACAGCTCACGGCAACACCGGATTCTTAACCCACTGAGCAAGGCCAAGGATCGAACCCACAACCTCATGGATCCTAGTCAGATTTGCTTCTGCTGCGCCACAATGGATACCCCCAAAAATATTCTTAATGATTAAAGAGTGAAACTATGTAGTAGCTAAAGTGTCTTTCAACCCTAATATTTGTATGGATCTACATAATTACTAGAAAGCAGGTAACATGAGGGTGGGGAAAAAAACAAAATAAAAGTTTAAACTAATGGTCTAATAGCGTCCAAATAAGCACTTAGATGCTTCCTAAATTCAAGACATTGTTGAATTTACTATAAAGAATTCAGTAGTGATGACATTCTCAGGCTTGATATAATCAGTAAGAAGGTAACTTGTTTCCTTGACCTTGTTTTATAGTCTAGTCTCCTGAGACAAGATCTTGGGCTTGGAAGCCCAGCGCAACTCTCTTCTTCAGGAAAACCTGGAACACCATACTACTCTTTCTCTGCCACAAGTTCCAGGAGAAGACCACTCCCTGACTCTGCAGCACTTGGTAAGTGCGTCACACAGCAAATTCCATCTTATAGATGTTTCTTCCCTCCCCTCATTCTATGCTTCTGGCTACACATTTAATTAAATGAGAAGAATTTGGTTTCTTGGGCATCATGATGATATTGGGGCTTATTTGCATAAAATAATATATCAGGTATTTAATAAACAACTTAATACTTTTATTTGGTCATCAGCCTAAGGGTACGTGAATGCTAAAAAACAAGACTTTCATAATGAGACTAGTTTTTCCTTTGTGTCATGTGCCAACAGTGATATTGTCTTCTTGACTAAAACTGATAGAAAGCTGAAGAGTTTACCAAGTGGTTTTATAGTATGCATTCTCATCCCATCAATACAGCAGCCCTGCTGGTCAGTGGCTGTAATACTAGCTTTAATATAAAATTAAGGCTCAAAAGACACATCCATGTAAATAGTAGTGGTTTATGCAGGATAAAATTTAAGGTTTTCTGACTGTTCTTTGCATATTAATTGCTTCTACTCCACACTTTTTAAAAGATTGAGGTAAAATTAATGTAACATAAAATTATTAAGGTGTACAATTCAGTGACATTTAGTATTTTCGCAGTGGTATGCAACTGTCATGTCTAGTTCCAAAACATCACTTCAAAAGGGAACTCAGTAACTATCACATATGCAGCTCTCGTTTTCTTTTATGTTTTACACATTGCCTAACAGCCAGTCTGTTTTGTGTTGCTGCTTATAGCAGACCTCAGGTATACTCTCATCCATTCAGTGTTTAAATGTGTGGGAATTTTTGGTTATTCCTACCAAAGAATCCTTAATATAAGAAAAGTGAGGGAGTTCCCGTACTGGCGCAGTGGAAATGAATCCGACTAGGAACGATGAGATTGCGGGTTCAATCCCTGGCCTTGCTCACTGGGTTAAGGATCCAGTGTTGCTGTGAGCTGTGGTGTAGGTCACAGACGCGGCTCGGATCTGCCATTGCTGTGACTGTGGTGTAGGCCAGCAGCCACAGCTCCAATTCAGTCCCTAGCCTGGGAACCTCCATATGCCGCGGGTGTGGCCCTAAAAAAAGGCAAAAAAAGGAAAGAAAATTGAAGTTGTAAAAGCATGTTTATATTAAGGATAAGCCAACTTCTAAAAAAAGCATAGTCCACCAAAAGAAAATGTATCCCAGTTATTTATTCCACAAATATTTGTTGACTGCCTCTAATTTATATATCTACCTTCTGTCAAACCTAAATTTTGGTAAAGTATCCTTAGCCTTTGGGTCTAGAGTATGCTTGAGGCATAATGATGCATTGTCATATTAGGCATAGAGAGCTCTAATTAGTTGTGCCCACCTCTTGTATTATGGGTGATGGAGTAGGCCCTTGATGATTTAGACCAATATATTCATTGTAATTAAGGAAATGTTAAGTTAAAGTCTCTTCTCCATTTCCACTTTTGTTTTCAACCAAATGATTTAGTCAGGGTAAGAACATTCTTTGAGGCAGATGTGTCAGTGTCACTCTAGAAAACTGTCTTGTTAGTATGCTATGTGAGCACACACTGTGACAGAAAGCACCAGTAGAGACCAGTGTACAATTACTACAAGTTCAGGGAGGTAATGAACTATTGAAATATTTAGGAAGGGGGAGGACAGGAAGTAGATTTCATAAAAACTCAGGCTTTCCAGAAATTAGAGCTTATGTATTCTTCATTTTCCTTTTCATTATGATAATGATTATCTTTTCTATGCCATGTGCTGTGTTATAATATACTACATCTTTACAAAAACTCTGTGAGGTTCTAATGTTACAAATAAAGAACCAAGACCCAGAAACTAGGTAACTTATCCAAGGCTTGGTGTCCAGGGAGGGCCACTCATCTCCTGTGTGAATACCATTTAGTGGATTGTTATTCCATTCTTCATTGTTATTTCTCAGTCTTAGATACTCTTACTGGGCATTGCAGTATTCCTAAAATATCTGAGAGGACTTAAAGAGATCATCTCTGCCAACCTTAGCATCTTCTCAAGTTATTCAAATGCTTTAGAAAATTAACTTTCTGCAAAACAGTATCTAACTTACCAATTTATCATAATTTTGCCACGGATTTTAACATAAGCCTAATAATAATGGTTAAAATGTATTGTGTCAGTTTCTGTTAGGCATTGCCCTGCCGTCTTTCTGTATTATCTTTATTGCAGTAACCCCAGGAGGTTATTGTAGGTAACTAAAGTTCAGAGGTGAAGTAACTTGCTCAAGATCACACAGCGACTATATGATGGAGCTGAAATTTGAATCCAGCCAGCTTACTCTCAACTGTTACACTTTGCAGCCTCCCAAAATGACTGAATCCCAAATTCATGATTCTGAATCCAACAATTTGTATGTAATTGTACAGATTAAATGATGAGGTTTAAAATATAAAAGCAAGTTCTAGTTGTGGCTCAGCAGTAATGAGCCCAACTAATATTCATGAGGATGCAGGTTTGATCCCTGGCCTTGCTCATTGGGTTAAGGATCCAGCATTGCTGTGAGCTGTGGTGTAAACATGGCCCAGATCTAGCATTGCTGTGGCTTTGTCATAGGCTGGCGGCTGTAGCTCTGATTCGACCCTTAGCCAAGGAACTCTGATATGCCACGTGTATGGCCCTAAAAAGTAAAAATACGTGTAGATAAAAGAAAGTTTTCCATTCCTGTGACAGAGGGAAAAAAAAAAAGTCCTAATCTAAATAGCAATCTCTTTTACTAGTAATTATCCTAAAATAGAGGTCTGAATTCCAAACTGATAGAAACAGTTCAATTGACTCTCTTGGTATAGAGTGTGGCTTTAACTCAAGAGATACTGTGTTAGTTGTGAAGAGTTGGATTTTCAAAAAGCCTCACAGAGAACAAAAATTTTGCCTGAAAGTTTTATAAATTTAGAGTGTGCCAGATGTTATTTTATCTTTGAAAGGAAATATAGACTTCCTCTTGAGGTTGGGACTTACAAGCTAATGGGTGGTATTTTTCTCTTTGTATTGTATAAAATTTTCCCACGTTCTACTTATCAAGTTGACTCTTTAGCTTTGCAGCCTACGGAGATATTTACTATAAAGATCCCCAGCCTAATTTAACTCGGTTTCATTCTTTTTTCAACCACTACATGTCTTACTGTGTCGTATCACTTATGACCCAGGAAAATACCATTTTTACAGTTCTCATTTTTACAGTTTTCAAAAACATTGTAATTAGCATCAAGTTTCTTATATTTTCTGTCTTCTTAATAGTGAACCCTTTTGAAAAAAACTTAAATTTGAGTCATATTTGTGCAATATTGGAAAGCTGCACTCAATCTTTTTTTTTTTTGCCTTCTTTAGAGCTACACCTGCATCATTTTGAAGTTCCCAGGCTAGGAGTGGAATCGGAGCTGCAGCTACCAGTCTATACCACAGCCACAGCAACATGGGATCAGAGCTGCATCTGTGACCTTCATCACAACTCACTGCAATTAGATCCTTAACCCACCAAGCAAGGCCAGGGATCAAACCCGCATCCTTATGGATACTAGTTGGATTTGTTTCCACTAAGCCACAATGGAAACTCCCCATCATTTTTTATAATAAATAAGATGAAAAACTTGTAAATTTTTAATTTTACCAATAAGTAAAATTAAAATACCAAGTGAGATCGGTTAGACATATGAGAATACTCAGGTTCTCATTTTTATATATACAAAAAGAATTTACTGTTTAGAAATACATATTTCTTCAAAGAAACATACTTTATCTAGTTATTTCTTAGAAATAAATATAAACATCCAAGGATAAGTTGTACACTAATCAGTGCTGAAGTTGCAGGGTTTTTTGTGTTTTCTTTTTTTTTTCTTTCCACACCTGTGGCATGTGGAAGTTCCCAGGCCAAGGATCAAACCCATGCCACATCAGTACCTGAGCCGTAGAGGTGACAACACCAGATCCTTAACCTGCTGAGCCACCAGTGAACTCTGAAAGTTGGAGTAAATGTTATTGTAGAATACCCGTAAGATAATATTGTACATGACAATGCCTGTATTTAATAGTTTATGTAGCATACCTCAGATATTATTATACCCTTAATTTTTCAGTTATTAAATTTTATTTCAAATTTTTAACATGTTATGGAATAGCATTAGCTTTTTTGTTTGTTTGTTTGTTTTTTCATTTTTTTTGTCAATTCTAGGGCCGTAACCACAGCATATGGAGGTTCCAAGGTTAGGGGTCTAATCGGAGCTGTAACCACCAGCCTACACCACAGCCACAGCAACGCGGAAGTCAAGCCACATCTGCGACCTACACCACAGCTCACGGCAACACCGGATCCTTAACCCACTGAGCGAGGCCAGGGATTGAACCCGCAATCTCATGATTCCTAGTCAGATTTGTTAACCACTGAGCCACGACAGGAACTCCAGCATTAGCTTTTAGTCTGTTTAATATGCTTTTAAACCTAATTCTCATTGTGATGTGGACCCTAAATTTGTATCTCTTTTAAGGAGTCATGCCATTAAACTGACCTGTTGCACCAAATGTCCCTCTGCAAATGAAACTGAGATAAATGATGTAAGGTGCCTAGTGTGGCGCCTTGCACATAATAGATACTTAAGAAATGGTCATTTCTTTTTCTTACGTGTTTATTCATTTTGTTTTCTCTCATTTTATTTTGTTTGTGGTCATCTTCCCAGACCTATCAGATATATATTTCAGAATATATCATTTCATTAGAAACACCTATTTTGCACTGGAACTGGTTAGAAAGAAAGAGGTCCCCATCCCTGTATTCCATGCTTTTTACTCTTAAGTATATTGGAAAACAAGAAAGGCAGTAGGGGGGAAAAATTCTTTCCTGCTTATTTGAGGTCTGAACATTTCTAACAGCAGTGCTAATGAAATATACTGTTTCCCATATACAGATCCTTTACAAGCAAAGAAAGTCAGAAAGGTCCCTCCCGGTTTGCCTTCTTCTGTAAGTACTCATTTTTTTGACTTTGTGGTAAACAAAGTGATTTCAGGTATTCAGTACTTGCTGGCTATAAGAATGCATTCAGTTTGTTTCTGTAGGTACATTTCACATGGTAACTCTCTGCTTAATGGAATCATTGAGTAAAATCCAAATTCGCTGTTAGGTTTTTAGATTTCTCTGCAATGATTTGTAGCTTACTCATATGCTTTTACTCTATGTCCCTGTCATTTGAATTCCCCTCTTGGGAAGAGAGCTAGGCCGGTAGCTGTCAAAGAAGATCTCCTATACAGGTCTTTTGATGTTTAATTAGTCATTATGTTGCTGAACAGGAGGACAGACAGAGATTAATAGCTGAGAATCTTGGAAATTTACATTTGTAATAATCCCAATGGAGCTAAAGACATTAAGATTCGGAGGACACGTTCAGCTCAGCTTGCCTCAGTAGGACTGAGGTTATTAATATGCATAAATCACAAAGTCAGATGTTCATTGTGAAGCCCTTGTGGATTTTAAAGCCTTCATTAAGCCTTTCCTAACTTCAGCCTAGCATCAGGAAAGCTTTCAAGCAACTAGTTTGTTGATCCTTCTTTGCTCAAAAATGTATCCTTTGAGAATAAAGAGCTTTCATGAAGGAGGTTGGAAAGGTTTGGTGAACAAGCATTAATGGCCATGATAATCTAATGCTGTAGGGGTGTTTGTGCTATTAAATATACTTTATTCTTTTAAAGAGTGAAAGTATTTGTAAATGAACCTACATCATAAATCCACCTACAATTTGAAAATCCCTTGTGTGAAGAGGGGAGATTTTTTTTCCTCTCCCTTTGCTTAGAACAAATGGGGAGTGGGGCTTTTGGATTGAGGCCCCATGCCTTGTAGGGTACATCTCTTTGTTGTGTAAATGGATGTTGGGCTTTTATTTGGCAGTACTTAACACATGGGCGCAGGTGCTGCTGGATGAGTCACAGCTCATCGAAGTATACACTGAATGGAATATCTGGCCTGGCAAGTAGTAATCTAGAAGGAGCAGCGTGGGTCTGAGTGAGCTTTTTATTTTTTATTAAGGCTGAAGTAGAGATACCATCTTTTTGGTTGTTTGCTTTCCTTCTTTCCTATGTTCTTCCCCCGCCTTCCCTGTGATACACGAAAACTCAAATTTGAAATCCTCTTTAAAGCTCTGTTCCAGATGGATCTGACTCTTATGCAGCCTAGGGCAGCTGTGCTCTGAACCTGCAGCCTACCTGTAAGGTTGGATTGCAGCTGCAGGCATTCTTAAAAGCTTTTGCTTGCATAAGCACTTGGACCCACTAGAGGCTGAATAGCTGCTTGATAAACAAAATGAACACAATGCTACAAATCATTATTCCCGAAGACAGGATTTTTTTTCAGCAACAGCTAAAAATAGTTGGGCAATTTACATTTTAACAGTTGTGTGCTATGCAGGGATAGGTAGTTCAACAGTATAACATGATTTCTGCAAGATTAACAGAAGTCATATTTTAAACTGACAGAACTGCTAAAACATGTAGCTGTGCAATTTTTTTTTTGGTAATTTATTACTATCATTCTATGAGAGAAATAGAAGTTAGGTTGCATATTAATATTTAGTAGAACTACACAGGTTTAAAAAATACCAGGTTAGGAAATGAAAAATTAATCTCATTTCTTTGCCTGACAGGAATTTTAAGAAACAATATACTTTGGATGTTTCATAGTTCTTTCATGTTTGTTTGTTTTTTTAATTTATTTATTTATTTATTTATTTATTTTGTCTTTTTAGTGTGCACCCAAGGCATATGGAAGTTCCCAGGCTAGGGGCTGAATCAGAGCTGTAGCAGATGGCCTATGCCACAGCCACATCAATGCCAGTTCCAGGCTGTGTCTGTGACCTACACTGCAGCTCACAGCAACACCAGATCCTTGACCCACTGAGCAAGGCCAGGGATCGAACCCACATCCTTATGGATACTAGTCGGGATCATTACAGCTGAGCCACAACGGGAACTCCTAACTCTTTCATTTTTTAAAGCAAAGGACAGAATAGATAGAACAGCCTGGAAAGAGAATAGAGACTGGAGATCGATCATTAGTGGTCCTTACAGTCCTACTCATAACATCATGCACTACCTGGAGATAGTAGGTCTCTATTTTGTCTCAGGTATTAAGGATGAGCCACTGAAAGGGAGAAGAAGACTGAATTCTGATGAACTTTGATTTCTTTGAGAGCCATTAGGCAAGTTCACAAGTCAACCCTGCTTACATAATATTACTAGCTTCTTTATTTGTAATTTATTAACTGTACAGAAAGTATAGAAATCGTTATTTTTCAGTTGTACACTTAGCATCAGGCATGATCATACTGCTTTGAAACCATGCTAAAAATAGTATTTAAACACATTGAATGTTATTAAGGATATATGAATAATAAATGTATTTTAATTGAAAATATGTTTTAAGTTAAATGCTATGTTGAAATCTTAAGTTTTTAAAAAAGAATTTTTTTAACCTTAAAAACAGATACTTTGATAAATGATATTAAAATAATAAACTGAGAACACTTGTGGCTCCACTACTTATCTTTTCACTAAAACAAATCGGAATTTAAAATAATGGTTGTTCGATTTGGATACTTTTAGTGAAATGTATGTAATTTATAGGCTTATTTAATAATAATGTGAATTTTTTTAATGGCTATAAAAATGTAGATGGGGAGTTTCCGTCATAGCTCAGCAGAAATGAATCTGACTAGTATCCATGAGGACGTAGGTTCGATTCCTGTCCTCGCTCGTTGGGTTAAGGGTCTGACATTGCTGTGAGCTATGGTTTAGGTTGCAGAAGCAGCTCGGAGCTAGTGTTGCTGTGGCTGTGGTGTAGGCCAGCAGCTACAGTTCTGATTCGACCCCTAGCCTGGGAACTTCCATATGCTGCAGGTGCAGCCCTAAAAAAAAGACAAAAAAAATGAAGATGGACTCTGTGTTTGTTTTATTTCATGATCATTTGTGTATCTTACTTCCCAAACTAGAAACTTGACAATAACAGTTTGCTTCTTGTCCGATCTATCTGTAATCATCTGTAGAATCCTTTAATCTCCTTATTAAAGGAAGAGTGAAAGATCTAGGTTAGTACTGCACTCCTCATACAACAAAAAACAATAGGCAGGGTTACTTATAATGCAAAGCACTGATAATCTACACAATTTGACTGCAGACCATTGGTTGGAGGCCTTTTCTTTTTGAAGCCATCCTGTATATTTAGGTATCATAATTACAAACCTCAGCTCCTCTGTTTCTCTCTGTAGAACAACTGAGTTGTAACTTCTGTCTCTGGGTGGAGATATGATAACAATGTATTAATATGATTGAAGAAGTATGGTCAGTAAAGTTAAGAAAATGCTCTGCTCAAATCTGCTGGCTTAGTTATTGATTAGTTATATGACCCTGGACTTGTTGGTAAGTCCTCAGGAAGTTTGGACTGGGAAATCTAAAGTTCCTTTCAGGTCTAAAATGCTGCATTCTTAGAGTTTTAAAATTAATATGCTCAATACACAACCCGTAATGGGCTTAGTTTTCTTCCTCCTGATGAAAAAAATAGTGTTCTTAAGCACATTGTGTTTTCCACTTGTTTCTCTAGACAGGTTGAAATATTGCATAATGTGCCCTTTTCCTAGCAACAACAGTAAAAATGATGCCTGGACATTGAATTCAAGCGTATACACACCATTGCCTGCAGGGAAATTACCATCTAATGAGAAACGCATTTACTGAATTATATGTATTTCAGTGAGGCAAGTAAAGTATATGCCAAGTAGTCTGGAAACATAGAGTAGGTAGAACTCACCCTGCCTTGGGAAGTACTAATTAGCCTCAGGAGTTGATATTTGAACTCTGTCTGGAAAGATTAGTAGCAGTTCATACAGGTTAAAGCATAAGCATGTGAAAAAATAAACGTGTTCTCAGGCCACATCTGAGTTCTATACCAAATACAGCTTTTGTGCTTTTCCTATAGCAGACTCATTCTCCCATCCAGAGAAGGATTGAAGAACACATAAGACTGGCTCAGATATGAAAAAGGACAAGTTGTCATAGCAGTCTGCCCTGGATAAAAGCCTAAAGTTTCCTGGCCAATAGATAATAGGCTTTTGTAGTCATTAAGGTTACGTGGGGGTCTTTCTGAAGGCATGGGTATGCTTTCACTTTGTAGATTTTCCCAATTTAGGGTTCCTGAACGTCGCCTCTCTTTCTCTAACCACCAACTGTAGTCTTTGTTGTCTTTACACCAGCTGTTTTTCATCTATATCACATTTTGACTAAGATAAAACATTTAAGGGAATGCTGAAGCACTGGGTATGAACTGGAGACAATTGTGGTTTATTTTTCCTAGTTATTGTGGGAAAAATTGAAACATTTGTAATATATTTGTTAGCATCCTTTATAACCCTCATGTATCTTACCTGTGTGAGGATCTATGCTATTATCTATATCATCTTAATCTTTAATCTTTGTCACACAAATCTATAAAATAGCTAATATCCCCCTCTTACAAATGGGAAAATTTAGACACAGAGATATTAACTTGCACAAGATCACACATACAGCCAAGATTATAACCTAATTTTATACCAAAGACCATTTTCTTTTCTTTCTTTGTTTTGTTTTGTTTTTTAGCGCCACATCTGCGTCATATGGAGGTTCCAGGCTAGGGGGTCTAATCAGAGCTGTAGCCGCCGGCCTACGTCACAGCCACAGCAACTCCAGATCCGAGCCGCGTCTGTGACCTATACCACAGCTCATGGCAACGCAAGATCCTTAACCCACTGAGCGAGGCCAGGGATCGAACCTGCAACCTCATGGTGCCTAGTCGGATTTGTTTCCAGTGTGCGATGATGGGCACTCCAAGACCATTTCTGTTTATTTTGAATGTTAAAGCATAGTATCTATCCTATTTTCTTCATAAGATATCCTGGTTAGTATATTAAATTTAAAACAGTTATGTTTTTCTTGATCAAATTTATTAATTGGCTTTGTTGTTTAAAGACCTACCACCATCTGAAAGGATGATGTAAAAACACTCAGACTTCTTAATCAAGCAGATGGGTTTTATCTGGCCTCAGCTGCTTTTTGTTTTGCAACTTTAGAGAAATTGCTTTTAAGTTCTCTGAGCACTAAGCTTCTATTTGTAAAAGGAGATAGTATTGCTTATCTCAAATGATAGTAAAATGTTACATGCCTAACATGTGCCTGTATAATAGACACTCAGTGAATGTTCTTTCTATGTTTTTTTAGTTCCTACCACTACAGCCTGATGTTTAAAGGAATTTTAGTATTTCATTTTTGCCAAATTTTGTTGAAAAGCAAGGGAAAGTTTGAAAACACAAGGAAGGATAAATATTATGATAAAGTATTTACTTGCATATGTAATGTATGCGCCTGGCACACAGTGAGTGAGTAGTAGCTGCTACTGTTAAGAAAACAGTCATTTTCAGAAAAGGAACCTATGAAAAGAGGGACATTTTGTTGAATCAATTCCTGTGTAGAATTCATATTAATTATTTTTGTTTTCTGAACTATCAGGAGTCTGTGGAGTTTTTTTTCCTTCATTTTGTCATTAGTTGGATGTCTTTTTTGTATGTTTTAGGAGTACACCTACGGCATATGGAGGTTCCCAGACTTGGGGTCTAATCAGAGCTACAGCTGCCGGCCTTCGCCACAGCCACAGCAACACCAGACCCGAGACTCGTCTACAACCTACACCACAGCTCACGGCAACGCCAGATCCTTAACCCACTGAGTGAGGCCAGGGATGGATCCCACAACCTTATGGTTCTAGTCATTGGTTGAACATCTCTATGGCCCTCTGAAGCATTTCTCAGAAGTTTCTTTGTTCTTTATTCTTTATTTCTTAACCTGATGTTATTATTTCCAAACATAGATTTTTTTTCACTTGACAACTTATTTCTACAAATAGATCTTTAAAAGAAAAAAAAATGCTGCAGAAGATTCAGTGAGTCACAGGGGAAGTCTAACTGCAGAAGATGCAGAATCTTGAAGAAAGAAGCAAGACACTTTCAAGATTCTTATTGTCAGAAAGTAAACACCTAGACAAATTTCAGAATGCCTTTAGACCCAAATTCCAAAATTGTGATATTGTTCAGTAGCATTTGAAAACTTTTGTGTGTGTGTGTGTGGCTTTTTTAGAGCCACACCTGTGGCATATGAAAGTTCCCAGTCTAGGAGAGGGTCGAATTGGAACTGCAGCTGCCGGCCTACACCACAGCCACAGCAGTGTGGGATCTGAGCCACATCTGTGACCTGTACCACAACTTGTGGTAAAACTGGATCCTTAACCTACTGAGCGAAGCCAGGGATTGAACTTGCATCCTCATGGATACTAGTCAGGTTAGTTTCCACTGCATCACAGTGGGAACTCCTTAAAACTCATTTTGAACTTAACTGGTTTGCAGTCGTATACATAGGTTAATGACGTAATCTGTTTGTTCCTTAGTCAAATATCATGCCGTTCTTTGTCCTCTGTAATATATTGTAATAATGTCCTCTGTCTTTTGCGTATGTTTTCCCTCAAAAGTTATAAGTTTATTACATTATTTCCTGCTTTAATTTTTTGAGAGTTAAACTCAAAGTGTATTTTATCTCCCCAGCCATCAAGAAAAAAGGTATGTTTCTAATTGTTCTCTCATAAAGGACTTTATCGTTGAGGTGAACCAAGGCAGCTTAAACTTCACCTTTTCTTGCTTTGCTGCAGACAGGTACACAGTTCTATAGCCTTTGGACTGGTAATTGACTGTAGTTCAGGAAATGATGCCTTCCTTTCTCTCAAATTTTTATGGGATTTTAATTTGTTGGGGATGGCATTTTTTAATTGATTTGAATTTTTTGTCATTTTTAGTATTAAGTTTGCTGTTTTAGAGTCACCCCTAGAGATGATTTGAAATATTCTGAGGTTTTTCTAAACTGCAAATACCACTAAACAGGTCCAGTGATCTAGCATTTTCTTGTACATACTAAAGGAATGAGTAAGAATATTAAATAGGAAGAGTCACAGTTTAAATTCTGAGTGTGGCTAAAGTGAGGATTTCTGTTGATAGGAAAGAGGACAAATACAACTTTCTGTGACTGATAGAAATGAGCAACTTGGAAAACTACCACTTAAAATATTAGTGGTTATCTGAACAAGAAAGAAAAAGGTCAAGGGTTAGAAACTAGAGAAAACTGTTAGCCTCCAGTTTATACATGAAAATAGTGAGGTGAGCAACCAGAACAGTGCTCACAAAGGGAGTGCCCTGTGGAAGTCAGTAGGAAGCTAGGGTAACAGTGTGTTTACAGACAATTATCTGAGGCTCTTAAGTAGCAAGAATCCTAGTGATTCTAGAATAAACATTATTTACATGCAACACCAGCTTCAGCTGAACGTCATAAGTGAACACTCCCTGAACATGAGCTGGAATATGTATTTGCTTAGCTCCTTTAGCAAACAGGCCCATAGGGTACACAACTAGGTACTTAGGAGTTTCTGATTTCTGACTATTAGATAAGCTGTCTCTATTTGAAGGCTGCCTTGATATATAACTTTTCTAGAGTGGCTGATTTTTTTTCTCTGACCTCATGCATAGGTAATCTAGCAGAAAAATCTTAGTATCTAAAGGGAATGGTTCTATAATCCATTCCAAACTTATATTCAGTTTGGTCATAGAATGAAAGATTTTCTTCAGACATTAATAAGAAGAAATAGCCACTGTTTATGCTGACAGTAACTACTGTTCAGAACAGTGTCAGAATTGTATCAGTGTAGATAATGGGCTTTTAATCCATAGTTCTAAGATGTTCATTTTTGTGACAAGCCAGTCTGTCTTTGATCTGATTTCTAGTCGGGGTGGGGGGTGTTGGGGGGAGTTACCAGTGAGTGAGCCCTGTGTAGTACCTAATTGTTTGTACTGATGTGATAGTTCAACAACAATGGTATTTGTTATTTTCTGATCTCTATTTCTTTTTAAAGAAGAAGGAACATGGCAGAATTTCAGAACTAGTTTTTATGATTTTTTTTTAACTCCTCAGCTGCTAATGTTTCAGATCTTTGAGACCTCACAAACCAATTGTAGTATAAGACCCAGTGTGTGTGTGTGTGTGTGTGTGTGTGTGTAATTTGTATGGAATTTACCATAAATGCTTTTAGACTTCAAGCTTACTGTTGTGTGGTTCTTCATCAATAGAACCATGAAGTTTTTTTGATTTGTTTTTTAATCTAGTACAACAGAGAATTATTTCTTTAAGTATAGGAAAGAAGGAATGAATTTAAAAAACTCTAGATTTTGTCACTGGGATGTTTGGGGCTCTAGATTTCATTGTGAGTTAGGGAAGGCATTTATATCCTAAAAATTTGCTGACGTGAAATTTGCCATCACTGGTATTCCTTTTGTTAAACCAATAATGTTTTCACTTTGAAAAGTCATTTACTGTATTTGTGTAATGTAGAGTTTCAAGGACTGTAATGTGTGCTGTGTAGACAAGTTCATAGTTAGACTTGTAAGCATTTTAACAACATTCTAGAATAGTTTCTAATTTCTCCCCCATGTCCAGTCTATTCATTGAACATTCAGTCTATTAATTTTTGTCTTTTTTTAATTATCTGCATTTAATAAATAAATCCAAGATATCTATAATATGACAACATTTTACTTTCAGAAATAATTTGTTTCTAGAAATTATGTTTCCGGAAAAGTTGTTAGAACTTTCTCTCTCTTTCTTACAGCCTCTATTTCTACTCTTCCTCAGTGTACTATACCAGGAGTCCACAAACTTTTTGTGTAAAGGATTATGTGGTAAATATGTTTGGCTTTTTGGGTCAGACAGTCTCTGTCATAGCTACTAAGCTCTGCTGTTGGAACATGAAAGCAGCCACAGTTAATACATAAATAAATGAGCATGATTGTATTCCAGTAAAACTTTATTTGTAAGATCAGGTGGTGAACCAGATTTGGCCCACAGCTATAATCTGCCAACTCCTGCATTAGACTTAACGTAATTGTGGAGTTCCCTAGTAGCTCAGCGGGTTGAGGATTTGGTGTTGTCGCTGCTATGGCTTAAGTTGCTGCTGTGGCATGGGTTTGATCCCTGGTTCTATAACTACAGTGTGCCTTGGGTGCAGCCAAAAACAAAACAAAACAACAACAAAAAAGAACGCAAGTATATGCCTAGAGTAGACATATTCTTACCTTCTCGGTAAATGTGCTCCCTGTGAAAAACAGACACAAAGAGAAACAAGATAAATAAAATTGAGTATTTCTTAGGCCTGTACCTTGTTTTTTGTTTGTTTGTGATTTAGATCCATTACCTGATATTCATTAGTCCCTTCATCATTTTTGTAAGGCTCTGGCTACATTGATAGAAACATTCCAGGATGATTATTTGCCTTTAAATGTACGTGACTGGGATAGTAAAAGAATCTCAATATATAAAGTGGGCACTGTGATGTCATAATTTTTCTAGGATTTAAATGCAACATTAGGAAATTTTATGTGCAATAGTTTATGATATCAGAAGTAAGCCTGTGTAAAGATATATTAGTAAATGTTTATTTGAAACAGTTGGGTTTGTAGTATTTAAGTAATTTGACTTTGATACAAACAGCCCTACTGTAATTTTTTCCTTGACTTATATTTCCATGTGCCTGATCTCCATCTTTTATCTTGATTCAGCCTCCTCAAAACCCATGTATGATTATGAGACAGATTCTCTTAGAACATATAACATGTCTCTCTCAAAAAGCTTCATTCAAATCTTAAGAGAGGAGTTCCCATCGTGGCTCAGAGGAAATGAATCTGACTAGTATTCATGAGGACACAGGTTCGATCCCTGGCCTCACTCAGTGGGTTAAGGATCCGGTGTTGCTGTGAGCTGTGTTGTAGGTCACAGATGCAGCTGGGATCTGACATTGCTGGGGCTGTGGTGTAGGATGAAGACGTGGCTCGGGTCTGGTGTTGCTGTGGCTGTGGTATAGGCCGGCAGCTACAGCTCCAATTCGACCCCTAGCCTGGGAACCTCTACATGCCACAGATGCGGCCCTGAAAAGAACAACAACAACAACAACAAAATCTTAAGAGAATCTTCAGTCAGATGACTGGAAAATTTTATGTTAATCTCTGTAATTTATACAACTTTCTGGGTCTGTACAGAGAGTATAGAGATAACACGTAAAAAAAATTAAGTGAACAGTTATGGTTCTTATTTAGTTGATTTTTAGTTTTATGATAGTATTATTAATAAGAAATAATACTTAATAAATAATAAAACTGTTCGTTTTCTGACTTAAACTTGGTAATTTTTTAAGCCATGAAACTTGACATTATGTGAAATCAAGTTATCAATATCTTTTTCAATATCACCCAATCGTTTCACATAATTTCAAAAAAAATAATTTGAGAGTTAGAAATTCTTTTCTACTAGAGTGGACTCTGTTTAGTAAATCTCCACAGAGAGAAATATGAATTCATTCTGTTAGTGAATATAAAATGCTTATTGTGAATTAAATACTCTTCTAGGCCTTGAGATTTAAGTAAGAATAAACCATGGACCTTGTACCCTGCCTTCAAGTTGCTTACTGTCAAAAGATAACTTTGACCTTTGGAAATAAGTAACTTTAAAACTTTTTTTTCTGTTGAGTGATTTTTGCCCTCTGGGCACACGTAGTAGATTATCCAGGAAATGCTTTTTGAATTAAATTAAAAGGATAAAAATAAATACTGTGAAACTATTATTTTATTTTATCTATAATAGGGAACATCACCTGTTAATGACTTCCTGCTCCAGGCTGTACTTTTCAGCTTCCTCCTACTCTGGCTGTTCAAATCATCAGAAATGTTAACCTGCTTTTTTTGTGTAATACACAGAACTATCTGTCCTATTTTTTCCATTGATTGTGCAGTTAACTCCTAGTTATATACAATAATAGTAATACATTTGTTCTCCAAATGGTAAATTATGGATAATGCAGCCATTACTCTACAGTATGCTGGGACTGATGTAGTTAACAATATAGAGGCATGATCCTCACGTAACAGATGAGTATGGAAAACCGTAATACGGGAAACCTTTCTCTAAAGGAAAAAAGTTAAGGTTTCATTGACATAAAAAAGTAGTAATCTTCCCATTTTAAATTTCTTACATTAAAACTATCTTCAAGAATTTGATCATTTCTGTAGTTCCCGTCATGACGCAGCGGAAATGAATCCGACTAGGAGCCATGAGGTTGCTGGTTTGATCCCTGGCCTCCCTCAGTGGGTCCAGTGTCACCGTGAGCTGTGGTGTAGGTCACAGACACGGCTTGGATCTGGCATTGCTGTGGCTGTGGCTATGGCTGGCAGCTCTAGCTCCGATTTGACCCCTAGCCTGGGAACCTCCATATGCCTCAGATGAAGCCTTAAAAAAAAAAAAATTAGTTCCCGTCATGGCTCAGCGGTTAATGAACCTATCATCCATGACAACGTGGGTTTGATCCCTGTCCTTGCTCAGTGGGTTAAGGACCCGGCGTTGCCGCAAGCTGTAGTATAGCTCGAAGACTCCACTCAGATCCCGCGTTGCTGTGGCTGTGGTGTAGGCTGGCAGCTATAGCTCCGATTGGACCCCTAGCCTGGGAATCTGCATATGCCACGGATGTGGCCTCAAAAAGACAAAACACCTGTGGCTGTCTTCATTGCCCGAGCCACTTTTATCTATGTCCTGAATTTAAAGCAGCATGTTTCCAATAGGTTTCCCAGTTTTCCTCAAGTCATTTTTTAGCACAGGACGATCCTTTTAAAATTTAAGTCAGGTGATAGTCTTCTGCTCAGAATCCTCCAATATCGTTTCTTATCACTGCAAAACCAAAGCCCTTAAAATGACTTTCAAGACCCTTCTTATCTGTTCCCTGCTACCTCCCAAACTGCATCTTCTACTAATTTACCCTTTTGCCCATACTACTCTTTTTTGCTCCTTAAAAGTATCATGCACTCTCCTGCCTCAGGACCTTTGCTTTTACTCTTCTCTCTGCCAGATGATACCTCCCTTACTACCCATATAGCTGGTTTCCTTACTTACTTTTCTCTTTGACCACGTATCACTTTATCACTAGGGATCTTTCCTGACCATCCTATATAAAATGGCACCATGTGCCATATTCCCCTCTCTCTTTCCTACCATATTTTTCTCTGAAACATTTGTTACCATCTGATATACTACAATGTGTTTATTATTCTATTACATTTAGAATGGATAAGCAATGAGGTCTTAATATATAGCACAGGGAGCTATATCCAGTCGCTTGGGATTGACCATGATGGAAGATAATACAAGAAAGAGAATGTATGTGTGTATGTATGTCTGTGTGTGTGTGTGTGTATATATACTGTACAGCAGAAATTGGTGCAACATTGTAAATCAGCTATACTTTAATAATAAAAAAAAGAATACAAAACATTTGGACTCTTAGTTTAAAACTGTAATTATGTATTTATATTTCCTTCCTGGTCACTTTTTCTTTTTTTTTTTTTTGCTCTTTTTTTTAAGGGATCCACCCACGGCATATGGAGGTTCCCAGGCTAGGAGTCGAATCAGAGCTATAGCTGCCAGCCTATGCCAGGGCCACAGCAACGCCAGATCCGAGCTGCATCTGTGACCTACACCACAACTCATGGCAATGCCAGATCCTTAGCCCAATGAGCGAGGCCCTGGCTCAAACCCACAACCTCATGGTTCCTAGTCAGAGTCGTTTCTGCTGCGCTACGATGGGAACTCCCTGATCACTTTTTCATTTCCTTTAATTTCATGTGAGGCTTTAGGTTTTTAATTGTGCCACTTACAGATATGATTATAAAAATACAATTTAAGGTTGGTATGGACGCTCGGTATTAACTATGCCACTAAGTCTTCAGAATAGTAGTACAACCTGGGTCTTCAAAAATAATAATACAAGATGTAAAATATTTCAAAAAACATAACAAATTGTATAATTGCAGAATTAAATGACCCATGCTATCTAAAACATCAAATTTCTTTCATTAGAATTATTTTAGCTTAGCATGGCAGTGTTTCATTTTCCTTTTAATCATAAGTTCTAAATAGAAGTTACATGGCTCTTTTTGACAGGAAAAAATATTCATTATAACTCAATAAAAATCTTTCAAAATAGGAATTCAGTGTTTTGGGGTGGAGTAGATAATAAAAGGTTTTATTGGTGGTGAAGTGGCTAGGAAATTTTTGGCCTAGTTTAATGCCTGCATTTTCCAGAAATGGAAACTTAGATTCAAGGAAATTCAGTGACCCAGCCTAAGCTCTCATGCCTCCTAAGAGGCAGAGCTAAAACCTGAATCCCTGTCTCCTAACTTCTAGTGTTATTTTTCATCATATAGTATGACTCCATAGTGTCTGCAAACTGAGCAGCCCATTTCATGTTCCAGAGGACTGAAGAGTGGTAGGGAGAATTATTCTGCCCTACTGTAAGCACTTGTGCTGGAAATTCATAGAGCAAGTAGCTTAACACATTTCTTCTTTCAAAGTTGCTATCTGTTTCCCAGTCTGTCGGATAAGGGATATTTGATGGGGTGGCATATTGCCTCTACCTGTGAAGCATACTAAGCATTAGTCACACTTTTGTGTTAAACTGACACCATCTTCTATCTCCTCCTCTGGTTGTTATACCTTCCTCAGATGTGTTTTCAAAATGAAGTATTACTTGGCTTTTGTTGAGATTGGTCACTAGAATTTAGTAGTGAAGAATCATTTTTTATTAAGAAAGGTCTTTTTATTAAGATAGATCTTTTCATAAATTCAGGATATGCATGATTTCTTCCAGTAAGCATAGCTAAAATAAACTTTGCTTTGTTACTTGATCATTAGAAATATGAGGCAGTGATTCTCTGTAATTAATTAAAGGTATGAAGTATTAGAAAAATCGCTGTAACTAGCAAGAATTTTTACGGAAACAAAACAGATTGGGGGCAAGAAATCACTTAGTGTATAAGGTATTTAGAGTTTCCAATTGCAGATTCTTGAAACGGTTCTGAGCTAAGGTGGAGATGTTACTGATCTCTTTAAAAATAAATTTAAAATAGAGTATTATAGTACTGTTCCGTTTCTTGTAAATTGAAAATATCTGGCACTTTCCAGCTCAAAAGAAAAAAAAAGTAGTCCAAAGAAGAAACAAAAAAAAACAGGTAGCGGTCTCCTTAGGGGAGAGCTAACTGAACCCAAGACCAAATTGTTTTACCTTTTACAGATGGTTTAAAATAAT
Source organism: Catagonus wagneri (assembly GCA_004024745.2). Lineage (NCBI taxonomy): Eukaryota > Metazoa > Chordata > Mammalia > Artiodactyla > Tayassuidae > Catagonus > Catagonus wagneri. The sequence continues at coordinate 20,370,975 of PVHT020001751.1, forward strand.
GGCAAACTGTTTCACCTATTACAGATAGTTTAAAATAATGGCAAACTGTTTCACCTTTTACAGATAGTTTAAAATAATAACTTTGTTTGCTTCCAGTTTTGTTTTGTTCTTGCCTAATAAGTCAGTAGTGCAGTACCTTAATGCAATCTTGAAAGCTCTTCACAAGTGATGGTTTATTAAAGAATTTTAAAACCTGAGTATCCTCCTAAACATTTTTTTTTTTTTTTAACCCAGACAGACACCATTAGGCAGTGCTGTGATTATAGAGCCATCTGCAGGAAAATTATCAAGTTGCAACATAGTTAATGATTCTCTTGCCGTGTTATTTCAAGTGGTAAATGAGAAGTGACAAACTGCAATTCATGTGGGGGAAAGAAATGTATAGCCAAGAGATGCAGGAATTACTAGGGAGGGGGACTCCCCCCTTTAATTTTTCAAAGAAAACTGCTTTGTCATAGTGAGTTCATGATCAAAAGAAACATGCAATTTGCTTCAGGTTTTACATATTCTCAGTAATTGTAGTTCTGTCTCACTCGAAGGGGTACCTAATCATTGCCTTTTAGAAGCTTTGTATGATCTGTCAGTTCTGTTCATGTTGATGTCAGAGGGATAATATTTATTTACCTCAGAAAGTGATTTATTTGCTTTTCTCCTCCAGGTGGTACGGCAGCTTTTACATATCCTCATTTTGGTCATACAATTTTCAAAAGGGGTATTATTAAACAAGTGTTCTTTTGCCCAATAAATGCAATTTATATAGCTGATGGTTTACATTAGCTATACAGATAGGTATTTTTTATTTTGTTAATCATTAAGCATTTCTAAAACTCAAGTTAGAATTGAGATGTTTGTAAAGAGATGGTAAGAAATCTGATGTTTTGTGTTTGAAATGATGTGATTTGTGAACTTCAGCGTGAATTTTGCTCTGAGAAGTATATGTCTGTGTGTGTTGATGCTCCTTATTTCCAACCAATATCCAAATAAATTGTGTACCAATGTTGAGACCAAGTTGTAATATAACTATAACTATGATTATTGCTTTGATAAGATTTAGGTATTCAAAATTAAGGCATAATTAGAACATATTTTTCAGAGTATCACCTGAGGAAAGATCACAAAATCAGGTCTTTGATTTTTAATATTTTCATATAGTAGAAGGACATTATTTGGAAACCTTTTTACTGATTGATTAGTATCAGCAAAGTGAGAGTGATATTATTGAATTAGAAGATGCATTACGTGACTTCAGATAAACAGCATTATTATATTTAAATAATAGGTACTGATTGTTAGTGGACTGGTTTGAGAAGGACACATTATTTCTTTAGAGTTTTAAATTCTTGCTTTGTTTTTTTTGCAATAATAAATTTTCTGAATTGTGAGGCTATTAGAAAAAGGCCAGAAGACCAACTTTCTTAACACTTAGGAATGACTTTAAAAAAAAATCAGCATATAGTAGAAAAAAATCTGCAATGATAATGTTCAGATATAAAACCTGGGGTTTTTTTGGCACCTGATTTGGCTTCTGATTTAGTTAGCCAGGCTAACCAAAATACTGTGCATTTAGGAGACAACATTCACTGACCAGTCATCTTTCTACAAGCTATTAAATAAGGAAGAAGAGGTATTGCGGAAGGATCTTTTGCTTTTATATCTGCCCACTTGTAGAGTCCCCTTCATTATTTCTATTCTCAAACTCGCCCACCTCCCTTGCAACCAATAAGATATTAGTTATTTACCCAGTCTCATAAAGCAGGGATATATAGAATTCTTTTGTGGAATTATTCACACGTAAACTTTGTTTTTAACTCTGAAATTTTTGTTTTCCAGGAATTGATTCACTTAGAAATAATGTTGAAACTTTTCATGAGGAATCCTATGAGTGGGTTTTAGATTTACTTTTCCAGGCAGATCATCTGGCCTTTTGGGATGCTGGAATGTCGCCTGCTTGTTTTAGAAAAATGTACAACAGGATTAACCACTGACTGGCCTTTATTAATTAATTTAAGATGTGTAATTCAGTTAAATTGAAATTTTCTTTTGAAAACTTTTATAGAATTTTAGGTCACTCTTAGAACATTCTATTTTAATGAAAACATTCTATCTTAAGGGATAGTTTAAAAAACAGATTTGAGAGGTATAGTGATCCAAATATCGTGGATAAAGAAGAGCTAATAAAAATACTCAAGGGTAATCCCAGAAAATTTTGCATAGCTTTCCAAGGAAGACCTATATCCCAATCAACAGAAAATAAGAAGGAAATGGGGGCCTGGAATTTAGACTGAAGTTGCCAGAAAGTCTCTATCTAGTAGATTTTTTGGAAACATTTTCCCCTAAATCTTCGGGAAAGAAGTAAATTGCTTAGGCAGAACACATTATAGCCTTTTCTTATCTAGTTTAGGTCTGTGTTTGATGACTGTTGAAGTAGCAGTAAACATCACATCCTGAACCATTGAGGGCTGGGAAACATATTTGAAAATCAGTGAAATGCAATAATCTTCAAACCAGGAATCATCATAGTTGCCTAATAAAAGATGTATGGATCCAAGTCATTTTTTTTCAGGGTTCTCTGACATTTTCATTAATCAAGATGCCAGTGTATACAATAATGCCCATTTTGCTATAAAACTTGATGGTTTTTTAGATTGTTGGGCTAGTTAGTATGAATATTGAGTCAGATCACATAATCTTAAAATAACACATAAGTGATTACATAGAATTGTGGATGGAAACAATTCAGGATAAAAAGTACAGAACAGTTCAGAGCTTCTGTGCAGACTGCACGTCCATCTGAAATCAGGTTTAAAAAGTGGCCCTGTCTCCAGCTGACTCATTTTGTCAGACTGAGTCACAGGATTAACCCTTGACATGTTACTTCAAAAAAAAAAAAAGAGGCAAAGATTAAACAACTGCATTGACTAGAGCAGCGCTTGATCCGTCTATATGCATTTTTTTCCTGTAATATGATTCTGCTTAAGAAAAAAATTGTGCTGCAGCTGTTCCATAGATTAGATTTTTTTCAAAAAATATTTTTGAGGGAGAGAAAAAAGACTTTATCAGAGAAGAAAATTTGTAGTTGTGATAAGGCAAATGATTGTTGACATCATCCAATTTTAGTTTTTGGTTTTTTTGTGGGTTTTTTTAGTAAGGCAGACTTCAAAAAGATATTTTGAAGTAACAAGCTTGAAAGACATTACTATAGCCTACAATGAGAATATAGGAACATTTTATTTAGATTACCACCCGTTTTCTTGAGTGTTAGCTGATTTTGAGGAATGAGTTTAAGGACATGTAATATGTAGACCCCCACCCTCTCACCCCTTCTCTTTTCTCCTCTCTTCTCTTTTCCCAAGTTTCTACATCAATACTCAGTTTATTTAGGCAGTAGTGTGTACCGAGTGATTGTGCTGGGGGAGGAGGGGCCTTAAATTTAACACACGTATGGATTTTGTGTATGTGTTTCTGAGAGGAAGTATGAAAAGTAGAAGCAGAGAATTTAATCTGTTTAGAAACTATTATGTTTCACATTCAAGTTTCAGCTTTAACAGCAAATCTTATCCAGTTGCTTGATAAGCTGCTTTAGAACTGTAAAAGATTATACTGTTTGGCATTATTCTGAACTTCTTTAACTAGAATATTTGTTTCATACTTTCAGCATACCATATAGTTGCCTCTAAAATAAAGAACTCTTGATGAAATACTCAAATCTTCATTGTACTTTAGTAGCCAAGACTGCATAGTTGGATTTACATTATGTTTTTTGTTTTAACAAACGTCATAGTACTCTTTCTCTTTTCTGGCAAGCCCCAGAGAAGTGAACCTAACTACTGTAGGTGGATTTTGTTTTAACCAGTATATGAAAGTTTTCTCAGGTTAGAGCACTGATTGTAGGTAGGAAATGTTGAAGTACTGTCAGCGCTTTGTGGCTCATCTCTCCCTCTAGTACTCTAAATCTCTATTTAAAAATACTCTGGGTGTTGTTGTTGGGGTTTTTTGGGGGGTTTTTTTTGTACAATTTTTAATCATTAAGAACAAAAGGAAATTTTATTTTGGATTTTTCCTTTTTTTTTTTTTAAGCTATTCTGTCAGAGAGAGACTATGACTATGAAAGACCAAAATTTACTTGAATGGTTTTAAGGCATGGCATTGTTAATTGTAAGTCAACGCTTTTTACACAGTCCTCTAAGGACTGAAATGGGTCTTTGTGGTCTCTCAGGAGGGAGGAAGTTAGAGACCACTCTGCAGACTGGCATTTTAATGGTCTGCTGTACAGTGATGTTCTTTTGCAGCTGCTGCTTAGCCTTTTCTGTATCTGGAGAGTGTGGGAAGGTTTTATTGTTATTCCAACACTATCAGCTTTTTAAAACATTATAAACTTGGCTGGCCTTATTGTCTTACTTGGCTTTTTTACTACATTTTATTTACTATTTTTTCATAGGAACTGTTTTTTTTTCCCTTGTAAAATATTCCTTTAGAAGAGTTCTGTTTAATGAAAAGTACCTTTCAAAAAGTGATGGTGTCACTTTTTGTAGCTTGTGAGCTCTTCTCTGACTTAACACAATTCTGTGAGAACCTGCAAACCACAAGGGAGAAGAGATAGTACAAAGAGGTTTTGATGGAGGGAAATAAGAGGAGAGAAAAGTTGCTATTCTGTTTTTCTGGGTTAGAGTCCACACCAAAAGAAAAATTTTCAAGTAACGAAATATATTTGTGTGTGAGAAACAATGTATTTACAAAAAGTGTCTAAAACCTTTTTACTTCTAATTAAAATGAATGTTTAATTCTGTGAGACATTTCTTTCCCACACTGATTATTTTTCCTTTTCAGTAAATTTGAACATTAATAAAAATATGATTATATTGTGAACTTAGAGGGAGGACAGCCTTCTAAGAAATATTTTTTAGTTTATTAGCTGCAGTGCACATTTTGCCTGTTATACATATCAGCCTTTCATATTTTTACATAAGGGAAAACGAAACCTTATTTATTTTTTCTTTTTAATTATCGGATTGCTTAATACATATTCTAGGAGAGTACAGTCCATTATAAACTTTTAGTTAGTGTTATGAATGAGAAATTTAAGGAGCTGTATAACTGAAAACCTATGTTAAATATTTATGTTTTAAAAACAGATCATTTATTTTCAAGATAATTTTTTGAATTGTTGGAATGAGCCATTTCATGAAGTATGTTCGTTTCAAATTATTTTCCATGTGATTTTTTTAGAACATAAAAAATTATGGTTTGTTCTAGCTAGTTGAGAAATACAGGACAGGTCCACTTTCTCCAGGAAGTGACTTTGTATAAGACTTAACTGTTTAGATCCTTCTTGTTGTATACATGATTCAGTGTTTCCAATTCCTGATAGCTTGATCATGTGTTTATCAAAGCTGGAAGCAACTTTAGGCCACACCAGATGGTAATGTTGCTAGAGGTGTAGCAAGCTAGGTTTCTCTGCTATAGTACTCTAAAACTAAAAACAGATTAGCAGATCTGTCAGTTTGCCTTTCTTTGAGAGAGACATTTATAGCATACATATGACAATATTAATAATTCTTTAGGATATTTATCTCTAGGACACTATGTTGCTTTTCTTTATTTAGCCCTTAAATATTCCAAAATTTGTCTTATTGGTATCCTCCACCAATGCAAGGACTTGATAGAAATTGAAAGAGGTTACTTACAGCATAAATCCTCCCTCTCTGCTCTGTGAGTTGGTTCAGTCCTATTTTGCATAAGTTCCTTTTGAGTAGATCCATGTGTGGATGCTTAGTGCGGAAGACTTAACTCTCTTTGGCTGTGTGGATGTATGTCTTGGAGAGGAGCTGTGTGCATTAGCTGCAAACAGTAACGTTTTCAAAATCAGCATGTATTGTGCTTATCCTGTCCCTGGAATGGGCAGCAATTCTTTGATGTATTACTACAATGGGAAAACGGTAAGTCTTTTTCTTTGTTCAGATAGCTTCTAGCTGGCTTATTTAAGGGAAAGCAGGGTAGATTAATTACTTTTTCCTAAACCTGTGGGGGTTTGTTTTATTTTCTGCAGTATGTTTAGATTGTGTATTTCTTGGTAAGTAGGGTTAGCAAAGTTGTCTTTGATACAGTTACTCATTAGCTCTTGGCTTTTAACTTTTAAAAATAATAAAGAAAAACTTGAAATCGTGCGATATTATTTTTCATGCCTGATGTGGCTTTACTAGTAGTGAGCTTGAAAGTACATTTGTTTTAATGTTTTCTTATATTGTAAACATATAATCTATATGCAAAATATACACATATAAAACACACAGAGAGAGGAAAGATACTTGATACTTTGTAGATAGAAGGGAAAGATGAAAAGTCATCCTGGATATTCATAAAAATAACAAGTATGAAGCTCTGGGAATGATTAGGGAAGCAGTCAGCTAGTGAGAGCCGTATTTCCTGTTTGGAGTTTCAGGTCCAGAGCCTGACTTTACTGGGATACCATCTGTTTCCAATCAAACTAGAGTTTTGACCCTGTACAGATTCATAAAATAAATCACTGTTTTTCAAAGAATGCATTTATACATTTTCTGAAGAATGTATTTCTGGTCAATTTATTGCACATGGTTCGATGTTTTAGAATACCTTTCTGTGTTGCTAAGTAGAACTTTTCTGTTCTTTAAGTTAATTAGTCGGTATTAATTACTTAGTCTGTTTCTACAAAAATATCTTTGTCAGAGGATTTTATATATTTTCTAAAAAGAAAGTGAACTTCTCTGCAAGATTCAGTCAGAGTTATCTTTGTAAGATAAACATTAAAATGTTACACTAGTGAATAACAATTTTGGGTTTATGTCAGGAATTCATTATCTTCCTCCTAAATCTTTGCAAACCAGTGCTTTCCCTCAGGTGTTTTATTAAGTACATGTTTGACAAGCAGTTTTTTTTTTTTTTGGTCAGGAGTGGAGGCATTTTTAATAGTAATGTTTGAAATTATAAAAATTTTAATTAAACAGATTTATAAACAAATCAGTTTATATTTGTCCCTTCCCTTTTTACCACTTGAAAATGTTTTAAAGTAGTGTATGGCTTTAACTAGAATATTTGAGAACTAATGAAAGCACTTTTTCATTCACTGACTGCTTTGGTAAGGCCTCCTTGGACTTTGTTCACATTTGGTTCTCAACTTTTGAGTAAGCTTTCTTAATAGATGACGATCAAGCCAAAATATCCTTGAACTCATTAAAAAGTATAAACAGAGCTTCGGAAAATGTGAGAGGTAGATTTAGATGAGTAGTATAGGTGAAATCACTTGATCTCCATATAAATTCCCTTGCCAACTATCTTTCAAATGTGAAGATATTTTTCTTCTATGTCCATTTCTGAGTAAAATAGTCTGTTTGGAAGTGATGTGTATGAGAGTTTAGTAAAATTAATTATGCAGGACCCCTGAAGCAGAGAGACCATAACTCAAATTGAATTTAGATTTTATTCTTTCAAGAGCAGAGATCATTCTATTACAGCATTTCTCTTTGTTCTACATGGGGAGGGGGAGTGAATGCAGCTTTGATCGTATAAAGTATTTCCAGGCTTACGGTAGATGACAGGCTGGTGTGGTAGAGAAGTGTAGCCTGAAAATTGATAGCCTGTGCTTGATATAGGTCAAAGGTGACTTTTATGATCTTGAAAAAAATGCATAAAGAAATGATATGATCTCTTAGTCCTCTGTATCATAAGGCCGTAGTCTTGTATGTTTTTTCTTTTACGTATTTTATTTGTACCGTGTCATTTATTATTATTCTCTTATAATTCTTCAATAAGAAAATCATACAGTATGTAATTATATTATCCAAAGACTATTTAAATACCTCACCTTCATATATATTGGGAAATGTCTACCCATCAATGCTTAATAGTAAAAATGCGCACTTTAATATTGCTAGAATCTAAGTGAAATACGCTTCCTTGCTTGAGTTATAGAATTTTCGTATAATTCTCACAGTGAACAGGTTAAATTTAAACTCACTCTTAAACTTCATTTTATCAGTTTATTCTAAGATGATAGGACAGATTAATATTTTGAAATGCTAATAAGTTTGTATTGATTGCATTTTTAAGATCCTGTTATGGGTGTTGTGAAGGAGTGAGAAATCCTAAGTGATGTTATGAAGGAGTGAGAAATCCTAAGTGATGTTAGGCTTAAAATGCTTTCCTTTTTTCTGGTTTTTATTTTTAAATTTTCAAGTTGATTCCTTGTAATTAACAATGTTTAGGGTAATTTAATAATAAGTTTGGACAGACTCTAGGGGGAAAAGGAACAGATCAGAGAAGAGCCTTCGTATTTTGTTATTTAAGATTATGTGGCCATATTTTATTGTTGGAAATATAAGAGGCTTGGGCATCTACGTGCGGAAAAGAAAAGCCAAAAATGTTAACCCTATTTTCTCCACTATTTGAAAAGAAAAGAGATTAATTTCTATATCATGTAGCTTTTGTGCAGCTGTATTATGTACCATACTGTAAGATATCAATGTGTTTATGGTAAACGGGATTTTAAATCATTTTGAATTTTACCTGTTTTTTAAAATCTGAAAAATAGCAAGGAATAATGCGTTTCTGAGGTTCCTTACTTATAAAAGGACTTGGCTTGCTCTCAGTCTTGTCATTGATATGACTAAATTGTGTCCTTTATGCAGAGAGGTAGAAAGTCTTAGAGGTAAAGGAAGGAAAGTTTTGGGAAGAGAGAATTCCTGTTTTCTTCATCTTGAGGATTTTGGAGTTTCTGCCTTCCTCTGATCTGATCAGCCTCCATTTTCTAGGCCTTGAACCGAAGATGCTACAAAGTGTTCCAGGTATAAAAATTGCAGCAAGTATGCACATGATGCTCTTTTCATTGTATCAAGGGATTATTTTAATCTTATTAGAGACAACATAGAAATCCAAGTTTTAAAACTCAAGCTTAGAAACACGTTTTGAATATTGAGCTTCTTTATATGGAATCTGGGAAAGAAGAGACAGGAACTAACATGATGAAAATGGCTACCCTGTGTCAGGAACTGCACTGAGGACTTTATGTTTACCTCATTTAATTCTTACAACCACTCTGTCATTTAGCTATTACAAACCTCCTTTTATGAAAAAGGAAAATGAGGTTCAGGGAAGTTAAGTAACTTGCTTAAAAGCCCCACACAGTTCGTCAGTGTTAAGGCCAGAATTGAACCCACGTCTCTCCTAAGAGCAGTTTTCCTCTTTTCTGTTATCCTAGAACAAGTAAACTAGTCTCTATAGCAAAGGGCCAAATTTTACTTATCTTTAACTACTATTTGTATCAGAGTACTACCTTGGAAAGAAAATGTCACTGAGAAGAATGCTAGGTCATTCTTACAAATTTATTTTGCATATATGATAAGACTTAGTTTTATGAATGCTAATTGATGTGGTCTGTCAGGCAGCTTTTTACTAGTTTTTGTTTAAGATGAAGAACTTAAAACTATTCTAGATATGTCTTAAAACTCAGGGAATTAGATGAGCAGGTCTTTTCTAATAGAACTCATAGTAATGAAAATAGATTTAGCCATAATTTTGTCACCTGCCTCCCCAAGTAATTTATATTTTCATAAGAATTAGAAGAGCAGGTAGCTAAAATTGCATTAACTACTTTTAAGACTTATTTTCCAAATAAACATTTTTAGTTAATAAAAGCTCTGAAACTAGTATGAGAGTATATAGAGCTAGTTTTCCGTACCATTGGGGATTTACTGCTAAGTAACATGAAAGGGGAAAATATAATTAAATTAATTCAAATTTCCAGGCTGTCTGTGGGCCCAGTAGAGTTAAATCTAACATTTGTATGATGAGGAAAACATGAAGTCATTTGAAAATTCTCTGAAGATAGAATGCTAAACACATTGAATGGCAAGGACTTTAGCTTAAATCTGATTTTTTTTCCTTTACCAAAAATTTCTGAGGTTGTATTTTAGATATGAATCCAAGAAGGTCTTTTTTTCTTTATTCAAGTGGGCACGAATACCAGGAAGTTAAAACTAAAGCTCATGCCAGGAGGGTATGTTATCCCTGGTCAGCTTTAGCAATGTTTCAGAAAGAAATTTATGTCCCTTTACACCAGCCACCAGTTCATGAACATGTTGAAGAAAGGGATCGGGTGCTATATTGTTAAGTCTAAATATTTTTAAAATGTAGGTAGCTAAGAAGTGATACTCACTGATTTGTTCAATGTATTATGCTAGCATACAAGTTCCAAACTCAGTCTGTTAAAAATTCCGTGGTTTATCTCCCAGAAAAAAAATTGTACTTATTAGAAAAATGATAGTGGTTATAGTAAAGAACTGATGAAATACACCCAGTGATGTTAACCTAAGATTAATTAAAATGTATTTGACTTACGTAAGAACTTGTTCTCATAGTTGAAAACCAGTATTTTTCAACTTGTTAGATAGCAGAAGTAGTCATTGATTTTTAAGCTACTTTATACTGAAAGCTAGAATTCTTTATTTTTTAATTTTATTTTTATTTATTTTTTGCCACACTTGCAGCAGAGGAAGTTCCTAGGCCACAGCAGCAGCCTGAGCCACAGCAGTGATAACACAAGATCCTTAATTTGATAAGCCACCAGGGAACTCCTAGAGTTCTTTTTTTCTTATCATTGTTAGAAAGAAATTTTATGTTATTTCATCACTAACTGTGTCTCTGGAAATTTGGGGGGGAAAGACATTGGCCTTTTTATTTAGAAACTGTTGAAAATATAAACGTTCATTTATCTCTTTTACAGAAATTACAGTCTTGTTTTTAGCAGACTGAATAGCTGAATCTTACGTAGATAGCTTATGTGTCCCTGAGTTAGTCCTTCTACCTCAGACATTTTGCTTTATGATGCCTTTTGGTCTCAGTTCTTAATGTATTTAGTGCTAGAACTATCTCATTATCCCCCCCCCTTAGATTTGGAATTACCATAAAAGTTTGAGTAGTAGATTAGAGTTTATGGCAAGATTTGCTACTTTTATATATTATTAAAATACTGGAGGAGTTCCCACTCTGGCACAACAGAATTGGTGGTGTGTTGGGAGTGCAGGTTCAATCTGCGGCCTGGCGCAGCATGATGGGAATCCTGTGTTGCCACAGCTGCAGCTTAGGATGCAACTGCAGCTCACATCTGATCCCTGGCCCAGGAGCTCCATATGCTGCAAGGCAAAAGAAGAAAAAAAAATTAAATTGAATACTGGAAACATTGAGTTTTCAAATCTGTCATTTGTTTAAGTACTCTTAAATATTGGGAAATTCTTAAATTAGACTGCTGTTTCATATATTTACTTAAATTTTTAATGTCTTTTATCTTTGGGGTTATGGCTATTTTAATTTCGATTAGAGAAAGAACCAGGAAAGTGGAAAAATCTGAATTTCAGAAACTTTAAGATTTTGACATATATGTTAAAAGATATGCTTTTCATCTGAGTTTACACTATATAAGGTCAGTATGCATAGAAAATAATGGGTCCAGAGTTCCCATTGTGGCTCGGGGTAATGAACCCGACTAGTATCCAGGAGGATGCGGGTTCTATCTGTGGCCCCACTCAGTAGGTTAAGGATCTGGCATTGCCATGAGCTGTGGTGTAGGTCACAGACATGATTTGGATCTGGCATTGCTGTGACTGAGGCTGTGGCCAGCAGCTGCAGCTCCAATTCGACCCCTAACGAGGGATCCTCCATATGCCCTGGGTGCAGCCCTAAAAAGCAAAAAAAAAAAAGGAAATAGTGGATCCAAAATGATCAGAAAAATCAATGGGAAATAGTTTTTAGGAAATGTCTCTAATTTCCTCTAATATTTACCTAGCACTCTTACCTCAATGAGTACAATTATTAAAGCAAAATTTTACATATTCTTTTTTTAAACAGCTTCTTTTTTACTAAATTCAGGTCCCACGAAATGCTTCTACTTAGAAGGGAAACCATTGCCTATGTATGTTAGCTGTATGTGAAATTTGCATAGATTGAACAGCAGTAACTAAAAATTTCTTATAACGATTACCTAGTTTTTCTTTTTTAGTTTTTGAGTGTTGACCCTTAAGTGTGCCTGTTTTTAAAATTATTGACCCAGAGTTTTAATTATAGTTTTTAAAGATAGGATTTAACTTGGATTGGGGTCTGCTTTTTTTTGCAGTAACCTTGGCTGTTTTGTTTTGTTTTTTCGGGTTTTAGGTACTCAGCTATGTCTTGTAAAATTTGTATTGGTTAATACAAAATACAGTTACATAAAATATCGGATAAATTAAGTGCATGTTCGTGGGTATAATATCACATTTTTCTTTTAAAATTATGATGGTAGGGTAAATTAGCCAAATGATTTTGTTTTGTTATTTTGGTAAGTTGATAAAGATTATGTTGGAAATGATTTATCTTATTGGCAAAACATTTCACACATTGGAGGTTCATGTTAGCATTAGAGTATTAGAGTATTTAATGGTATTTAACATATTGGAACTTAAAGAGTACTAGTCAAACCATCTTGACAAAAACTAATAGAAGCACAGCAAAATGAAATATTGGTAGTCATTTCTGTGTTAGAGCATGTTCAGAAAAATTGATAAGCCTCTCCATGTTTCATCTTTCCAAATTAGATAAAAACGTCCCCAAAATGTTTGAGTTGATGCTGATTTGGTTTTCATAGGCTTTGGAGCTTATGAGACTCTTGGAATATTTCTTTCAAAATAATTTATGTAATTTTAAACTGCTGAGTAAAGAAAAGTGATCTCAACCTTCATTGTTCAATATAGTAACTGCTAGCCACAAATGACCATTTAAATTAATTAAAATTAAAAATTCAGTTCCTCATTTGTACTCTTCACATTTCAGGTGTTCAGTAGTCTCATGTAATGAGCGCTACTATATGGTACAGACATAGATAAATTTCTGTCATTTCAGATGTAGAACATTTCCATCATCACAGAAACTTACTGGACATTGCTCAACGAAAGCATTCCTATCATTTTCTGTAGAAGGGTATCTTAATTAAGATATATAGCTAGCGATTTCACATATAAAAGAAAATTCCCAATTCATCTCATTTAAAACATTTAAAGATAATGACTACCACACAAGTTTGGGATCTATTTTTAAAAGCATAGGAAATGACATCATCTTTTAACTCATCATTGGATGTGACAAGATAAAAAGAAAAACTATCTTTTTCAAAAGCCTCTACTTCTTTGCATCTTTTCTCAGTAACTATCAGAAAATCATGCCTTTCTGTCTCTCAAGGGTGTTTCCAAAGTTAATTACAGGAAGGATGCATTGAAATTGAGAGCTCAGTGCACAGCTCCCACCTCTAGAGCTAAATAGAGAATGGACCGAATTGAAATGATCTGTATGACCAAACTGAACCATCCAAGTAGGAAAAAAACGTTTTTACTCACTTGACTCCAATTGGTTGTATGAGCTAAAACATTCCAAGGATAATTGTGCAGTCACTGTACAGAATAATGTAAATATTCATCCCTGAGGTACTCTAAAAAGTAAATTTGGATTGCTGGAATACGAACATAAAGATATTACTGTGAATTTATTCTTTTCAACCAGACTTAAAAGTGAAAGGAAGGTTATCTTTTAGGTTTTCAGTTAGGTTCATTTAAGTTGGGATAACTGTTATGGTTGCATTCACCAGACACTCAAAATTTCCCTCATCATTACTAAAAGAGAAAACATAAGTGCTTGAAAAAGAAGAGGACAGTCCCATGATAGCTGTTATGAGGCTGACATTCTGAAATGGAGGCTACAATTCTGAAAAAAATTTCTAAGTACCACATTTCAATAGAACATTTTAAATAACTTAATTGTACTTTTTCTGTTCTCTTTAAAATAGTTTGACTCTTGGTAGATTTTAATCACCTTAGCATATATGTTTTTCTCTTAATTTTTAAGATTGTTTGCTGTGATATGAAATGATACTTAAGATTTAAATATGTGATTAGATCATTAACTAGGAAAAAAGTGGCATCTATGTGCAGGTGATCAGATGACATAAGCAGTCTGGTTTTAATTTGTGGCCAGTACTGATTGTAACTAAAAGAGACTTGGTCTTTTTGTGGAATTGGCTGACTGTTTCCCTACATCTGGAGTTAATAAAGTCTTTGAGACCACATCAGTTGTGCTTTGCCGCAAGAACTCTTTGATCTGAAAAATTGAAACTGGCACGACTGCTGCTTCATAACATTGCATCTATGTTTTTGCAAGCTATGGTTAAGATACCAAAAGCAAAGTTTTTTGGCCTATGCTGTTAGATGGGCCTCTTTGAGAACCATGTTTTTCAAAACGTTTTTATCATGATTAAGAACTTTGAACTTATGTTAGTAAATTAAGTGATAAACTTGCAATAGTTTAGAGTTGTTACCATTTTCATTTATACGATCTCTCCTCTAAAAGTCAATTTATTGTTTTCTTAGGCTGGTCATAAAGACTAACATTAAAAACAACTTCGCCTCTAAAATAGGCCCCCTCTTCTCCATACAACTTAAGTTTTTTCGTATGAGGAGGCAAGCCTCTTCTGTTTTGTACGGTTTATTCTGATTTTCTTACTTTCCATGACAGTCATCAATTAACCATTATCTGATCAGCGTGTTCTCCTTTATCCTGCAGCAGTTTGTAAATAAATAAACTCGGGTTTATCCTTCTATTTGCTTTGGAAATTTCACACATTTAAGTGAATTGAATGGGAATAAGGATATAGAAATGTATATTGAGAAATTGTATATAAATTTAAACTGACAATTTTTGTAGTTTTCTATTTTTTGTTGTTTATCGTTTCAGCCTAGTTTGGGAAAATCTGTATATAAAGGGGACAGAAAGCATTTAGCTGGAGCTAAATTTAGATACTGAAACTTGATTAGAAGAAAAACGTGTAAAATTCCTGAGCACTTTTCCTGCCCCAGATCCCATTTAATACATTCCAAACACATTTGTGTTTACTTGGTTATTTCACTCTAATGCTCTCTTTATATAATAGCACTAAAATAGAAAAATGTGTAGTACATGTAATATATAATGCCCTATCTGGGACCCTTCTAAGTAATTCTTAGGAATATATCTTGTCCCAAACATCTCAGGTACCACAGGTGTGTGTTTTTCCCTCTGGGATGTAAGAGGTAGGAAACTAACCTGAATGCCAACCCATTAAAAAGGCACACCTATACTAGTAGTAGCATGGCCAGCAACAAGACTAAAAATGGACTTTTTAACTTTTGATTTAGAATGAACTATACATATGAGTAGGATCACAGTGGACAAAAACTGTGAGAAAAAGCAGTTGATGTTACCAGCTAAGACTTATTAATAAGTATTATTAGTATTAAGCTAATACTTATTAGCTAGTGCCTACCATACTAAACATTTTTTGTATTATCTTACCTGATCTTCCCATTGATCCCCAATGCAGGTACTGTTAGCACCATCTTACAAATGAGGAAATTTCAGAAGGTTAGGTGATTTACCAGAAATTTTTACTGTTAGTCAATGCCTCAAAGAAAGAATAAATGAATATGTGATAGTTTATGTAAATGAAAAAATTGGCTCCCATTTTAATCTCGTGTGTGTTTCCTCAGTGTTTTTATTAATGCATAGAAATGTGTGCTTGGGATAAAAATATCAAACTATGTGGAAGGGCAGAAGTAAATGTCCTCCTTCCCAATTATAAGTTCAGAGGTATTACCGTTGTTTCTTGTGTATGATTCCAGAAATTTTATGTGTTTGAGCAAAAAAATGTGTGTATATTTTTTTACACATGCTCCCATAATATTATTGAACTAGTTACTTTTTTTCTAGTTACTTTTTTCCACTTAAGTGAACACTTTGGGTTTTTATTTCGGGTGAACTTTAATAGATGTACCATTATCAAACTATACAAACGAAATAGTTTCATACACTACTCACCATAGGACAACTTTCCATTCTTCCTCACTCCTGGCTTGCTTTTACTTTTATAGACCATGCATCGCCTTAGTCGTTACTTATTTGTTTTCCTTCTTGGTTTCAGTAGTCATCATGAGAATGATTTGATCGTGTTTTGATTACTACAGTTATTTGACTGCCCATTTAGTTTTCCAGAGAAATGACAATGTTGGCCATTTGCCAATTCAAAATGTTTGTACTTTGCTTATCTGAAGCAAAGGTTTACCAAGGGAAATTAATACCGCTCTGACAGCTTAAATGAGATTTTTCTTAAAGCTGTGCCAGACTTTAAAATTTACTTGAAATTAAAGAATTAAAACCCTTTAGCAGAATTTAGTTTGGGAGTTCCCTTTGTGGCTCAGTGGTTAACGAATCCGACTAAGAACCATGAGGTTGCGGGTTCGATCCCTGGCCTTGCTCAGTGGGTTAAGGATCTAGCATTGCTGTGAGCTGTGGTGTAGGTTGCAGATGTGGCTCGGATCCCGCGTTGCTGTGGCTGTGGCGAAGGCCGGCGGCTACAGCTCCTGTTAGACCACTAGCCTGGGAAACTCCATATGCCGCGGGTGCGGCTCTAGATAAAGGCAAAAAGACCAAAAAAAAAAAAAAAGAGTTTAGTTTTAATTTTGCTAACCCTACTAAGTTAAGGAAGTTTCTGAGCAATTCTGTTGTGCCTTGTACAGTTAGTTGCCTTTTAATGTAGTAAGAAATAGTAACAGTCTGACTCATTTTGATTTTGATAAATCTTGTGAGTGAAAAGAATGAATTTTATGAACCCAAATTTTATTTCATGCTATCTCCAAAAGACAATTGGTTCTATCATCACATTTTGAATCATAAGCCTCTGTGAATTTGTGTTTTGAAAGCACTGTCAACATTTGTGGCTTTATTCAAGCACATGGTATAATTGTCATACAAAGCTGCATTACAGGGTATTTTCAATAGTTTTTTCTCTAATGATCAACTAAAAAAAACAAACATGTAGAGAGTATCCAAGTTAGACATTATTTATGAGAATTTAAACAGTTTCTTTGGATTTACGTAAGCCTTTTAGATAAGCCTTAGGATAGGCCTTCTCAGGCCCTTCATGAAATGGAACACATTTTACATAAGTGATGTGATACTCATTTACATTTTAATTAAATTTCCTGTTTAATTTTAAGGTATATGCACCATCCCCAAATTCAGATGACTTTAACCGTGAATCTCCTAGTTATCCATCTCCCAAGCCACCAAGCAGTATGTTTGCTAGCACTTTTTTTATGCAAGGTAAGTACTACCAAATAGTTGTCAAGTACTACAATATTTTCCTCTTGTATTAGCTAATATTAGCTAATATTTTAAAATTGTGAGGAAAGAGAACATCTGTAAAGAAGTTCAGACATTATTTATCTAGTTATGTTTTGCTGAAGCAAATTTAAAAATTAGTTTTAAAGTTTTCTATTGCTAGTTATGGTTAACTGCAATGTAGCTGGATTATCCAGCAAAGCGCTGGAGTATCCATCTAGTATTGATTGAATTTATAAAGGACTTCAGTTGAGAAAAATGATTAGAGCTGCTCTTTCTCATTTTATGATTTATATGTATAAAAGCTATTAACAATTTTAGTTTTTTGTTGAAATTACAGATTCATATCAACCCTAGAATTATCGCTGTAAATAAAGTGAATATTAGAGAACAAAATAAGACTTTTAGAGAGAGAAAGTGTTGCACTTCCTTTAATTCTGTCTAGCAAATCGTTTTTATTTTGTCTTCTGTGGTTGTGGACTATGGGAGCAATAAATTACTATGTAACTGGTTCCTTGACTTTACATTGGTAGGTGAAGTCATTGCTAACACATTTCCATTTGAAGGCTGACTATAATATAGCCATCATCAATTACTTAGGTTCTCTATAAAAAAGAAACTTTTTTATTCCAGTTTGAGAATGTTTGATATATTATACGTTGCTTTTTATAGACTAAGAACTTTTTTGTATACTTATGGGTGTACCATTTAACTAAAAATTAAATCCAGTCTATCCCCAAATTTGCAATTTTTATTATCCTCCCTGATATGAATTTAGATCTTGTGAGAATTTTTATCATAACCCAACTACTACAGTTTAGATTACTTTTTTCCCCTTCTTTTAATATAGTAACTATACAATTTAGAGGAAAGACAACTGGATAGAAGACTAGGTTGGAAAAGGGGAGGAAAAAATATCTGAAGGGTACCCTTTGAATTTTTATAGCATCATCAAAATAAAAAATTTTAGCTAAGGAAAATTTTATATTTCTCTTTTTGTCTTAGATGGGACCCACAATTCTTCTGACATTTGGAGTTCATCAAATGGGATGAGCCAGCCTGGTTTTGGTGGAATTCTGGGGACCTCCACTTCCCACATGTCTCAGTCCAGTAGTTATGGCAGCCTTCATTCACATGACCGCTTGGTAGGCTGTAACACGTGACTAGGGTGCAGCAACACTTTGTCCTCACTTATGTTTCTTTTTGGATTACAAGTATAGTATATGATTCTGCCAAAACTTCTGAATTTTGAAATGCTTCTAGGCTTACTTATGCCTTTTCAAAAAGTAAATGACAGTAGTAGCGTTCTGTAGCTCCTAACTTATGATGCTCTTTTTAACCTATTATAGTAGTTATCTAATTATATGAGCATATTATTCAGGAAATATGTTTAATAGATCATCTCTTTCCCCCTTTCTCTAGAGTTATCCTCCACACTCAGTTTCACCAACAGACATAAACACAAGTCTTCCACCAATGTCCAGCTTCCATCGCGCCAGTACCAGCAGTTCACCTTATGTTGCTGCCTCACACACTCCTCCCATCAATGGATCAGATAGCATTCTAGGTGAGCTTTTTTAGGTTCGTAAAACTCCCTAAAACTGTATTTGGAGATCTTTAGAGAATCCCATATTTTTCAATACATGTTTTTTTATCCTTTTCATATTTCTTCCTTCCAGCTTTATTGAGAGATACATAATTGACATAAGCACTATGTAAGTTTAAGATGTACAGCATAATGATTTGACTTACATACATCATGAAGTGATTATCAGAATAAGTTTAGTAAACGTCCATCACCTTATATAGATAGATACAAAATTAAAGAAATAGAAAAAAATAATTTTCTTTGTGATAACTCCTTTTAGGATTTACTCTTTTAACAACTTTCATATATAACACACAGCAGTGTGCTTTATATTTATCATGCTATATATTACATCCTTAAGCACTTACTTATAATTGCAAGTTTTACCTTTTGACTCAACATATTTTTTAGTATTGATTTAAAAAATGGAAGAAATCTCTTTGATTTTCATTAATTTAGGAATTGGTAAGGAACCTATCTGTACTTTAGCTTACTAAATGCAACACATGCAGAGTATTTACTGGTTTATTGTGATAGAAATGCAATAACAATATAGAACACCATTGAAATTAAGGCAAAGTGCTAAAAAAACATGCCTGCCTGCCTGCTGAAATGCTTGATTTGTCTTCCTACTTGAAATACTCAGGAACCAGAGGAAATGCTGCTGGAAGCTCACAAACAGGTGATGCACTTGGAAAAGCTTTGGCATCTGTGAGTATTGATTTTACATATTTTGCTGAATGATTTTTACACTGCTGAATGCAGTGATTAGATCTTGTGGGCAGTATGTGTCATAGTAAAGGGTGTAGTTATAACAGGATCACTTCATTACTCATTTAGAGCTATTCTTGGTTTGTATTGTTTTGTACTGCCCTTAAAATAACTCATGAGGACATCTTCCCACTCCATTCCCACAAGACCCATTCTTCTAATTTCAATTTAAATATCTGTTTTTGTCTTAATGAAACAGATGTGGAGAAGAAAAAGAAATTTGGGCATTTGAAAATCTTAAGCACAGATTACAGAGATTATGTTTAAAACTATAATATTTAAATCTGTTTATTAGTTTTAAACATATACTTAATGAGTTGCCCATTAAAATAAGTTAAGTGGAACCAAGAAACTCAACTCAGTTCTTCTGATAGAAGGAAGATAAGGATTTTTTTGCTAAAACCAAAGGTATTTTACATATTTGTTTAAAAGGAAAAAAATAACCATCTGCTGCTGATTCATTCGGGAAATAGGAGATGAGAACCTTTCCTAAAAGCAGAAAAAGCAAGTTCATTCAAAACTAATTTGAAAGAGTCCCATGGTATTTTCTTTAGCAGCTAGTTTACATCACATAAGGATGTTAATGACAAAGCAATGATTTGCTTTAATAAAGGCAGTGATTATGTTTTTAATACCTGATCCTTAGAACATTAAACTGAAATCCATTCTTTTGGGAGAACATTTACCAGTAATCCATAAAGATTCCACATCTGATTATTTAAAAGAGGTACTTCAGCTTTGTACTTTGTGCATTTCTCCTTAGACTTTTGCTTTCTTTTTCCCTCCTGAGTGATATATGCCTCTCCGAATTCTCAGTTAGGTTATTTACTGTGTCTTACTATGAAGTGCGGTTAAGTCTGTCACACACACTTGCCGCTGTTTAGTGGGAAAGGCAGACAACTTAATGTGTGAGTAGTCGGTAGCAGTTGAACATGTAAGGAGATAAAATTCTTTGTTTCTGTGAATAAACAGTACAAGTTTCTTGAGAAATGAAGCCAAGTCAAATTCATCTACCACGTAATGGTACCCTGCACAAAATAGAGCTTTGTAAATGTTTGTGGACTTCAGTCATTCATCATATGATAAAAACGATGATGATAAAAACAAAACCCACAAAAATATCAGCTGTAATTTGAATGCATACTAGATGCTAAGTACTATACTAAGCATTTACATGCTTCATTTCATTTAATCCTCAAGAAAACCCTGTGAGGTTGGCATTATTATTCCCACATTACAGATGAGGAACTGAGGTTTAAAAGGTTAAGTAGCTCAGGCTCAGAAGGATTAAGTAGCTTGCCCTAGGGATCACCAAGCTAGGGAAGGGTAAAGCCTAGATGTATTAGATGAGCACCGTGATCTGACTAGCTTCACTTACTATGTCCTTCCAGAAAGACCAATGCTGTAGTGACTGTTATTTTACAAGGTGTTGATGAGGATTAAGGGGAGTTGTCTCACCTTTTTTTTCCTCAACTTATTCCAACCTGATGAAAACTACCTACTCTGGAAGAAAATTATTGTGTAATATTAAATCTGAGTGCCTCCCAGGTATTTGATTGACTTGCCGTATTCCTTCTCTTGATTCCAAAAGAATCCGGTAGCAGATATTTCACATGTAGAAAGACAAATAACATTTGAGCTTTCAGTATTTTATTCAAGGAAAACTTCTGTAAAGGAACCTTGGCAGATGAGCAGGCAGGAATTTGTGATGTTCTCAGTGGTCCTTCAAACTCCTTTTCAGTTACCCTTCAAGTCTGCTGTGGTCTCCACAAAGTCCTTGACTATTCTCCCATGTTATGACCAACTTAACTAGCTAAACCATTTGGCATTTGGAAAAGAAAATCTAAATTCACTGTGAGTGGAATCCAGGGAAGAATGTTTAATCTAGTTAGTGGGTGGGCTTTAGTTGTCATGGAAACGCAGCTCTGTCATCCTGTGTTGTTACTAGACAGGAGCAGCCAGGTCATTCCATAAATCATTTCTGTCATAGCTGACGGTGATGCATTCCATCTGCTCCATCACTGCATGCCATAGTCTGCACACTTCAAATCCCTTCCTTCAATCCGTCTCTTGCCCTCCCCGTTCCCCCCACCTCCACTGGACAACTCCCCCAAACACATTCTTTCTCTAATTTCCATTACAAAGTCACATTCCCTTTAGTGCTCTCAGAACGTACTGCAAAACAAAAACATTACATTGGGTATAGGAAGGATTAGAAGAGATGAGGAGAAGGAATTTTATGAGGATTACATTTGAGAGTCTGACATGCGTATCATAATTTGATGTTACGTATTATATATATAGGTCTTTGAAAATGGTGACCATGAATATTTGAAATTTTAAGTTACTTAGAATGTGACATTTTAAGTATAGCATCTATTTAGATGGAGAAGTGCCAGCTATTGTCATTAGAAGTTATTTCTAGCTCCCCACATGTCTGATATATGTCTTAGATGGTCTTTCATGTGTGAAACATCAGAGGTTACAACATTTGTTCTTCAGTTTAGCTATTAAAGAGCACACAGAATACTGTGTGATTAAACATGTAAGGCCGATAATGCATTTGCAAAGTTTCCTTTATTTTAGGTTTAAGCTTTGGATAATTGTGATCTTAATCTCAGGATAGCTAGAAAGAGAATTGTACATGAAAGTATTTACCCAAAGTTCCCAAAGCCCTATGGATTATACATTAGTTTAGATGATAAACTAGGGTAGATAGAAGGAAAGGAAAATCTGGATATTCATGCCATTTCAGTGTTTCCCTGAACATTTGCCAGACAATAACCCTTTAAGATTGTGCCCATGGAGATTTATATAGAAGAAGAAACATCTGGTTTATTTCAGTGCCTAATACCATATCAAAACACTTGGTCTTTAATTTAGAGGAGATCAAATAGGACTGTTTAACTTTGTTGATTATATCAGACTTCTTTGTGATAATTTATGTTTTGATTTCCACCTCAAGAGCAAAGGGGAGAGGGAGGGAGAGAGAGAGAGACAGACAGAGAGAGAGAGTGAGTGTGTGTGTGTGTGTGTGTTTTAATCTGGATAGTTAAATGGTCAGTAGTCTCTAACAAAAGAAAAGAAAATTCAGGGAAGTTGACGTTTAAAAGTAATTCATGAAATAAGTTTCTTTGTTCCTTAGACTCAATAACATTAGCATAACAAAGATTAACTGAAATGTGCACTGTAGTGTTTAAAAAATTGGGCTCACAGTTCCAAGGTTGGGCTTGGGAGCTCTCCATTGTTTCTTTTTTGTCTGAGGCCCTTTTCATTAGCCTCTGGCTTATTGGCACCCTGCTGATTGGAATAGACCATGACTGATAGGAGGAGGAGCCTCATTTGTTGCAGTAAAATGAGGCATATTACCGGTTAAGCCTGGCAGAAGGTATTAGGAGTTATTCATCATTGGTCATTTAACAGTATGAGGACCGTGGACTGCATGCAGAATGAGTTCTTACTTTGTGTTTATGCTCTAGATTCTAAATCACTCCCATCCCCCTTTTTTAAGTGACTGACTTTTTTCTTCTCTTTTTTTTCTTTGAAATATCAATGTAGGAGTTCTTTAAGGTCAGAAAGTACAAAAAGTAATGTATTCCTGATTTAGAGTGCTCTTTGTCACATAAAGCCTTATGTTTAGAATTTCTTAAAGTCGCACAACAATTTCTATAGAATAAGTATAATTTGAATGTGATTTAGTAATAGAATAAATATGCAGAGGTGAAGTTTAATAACATGATCTGTGATCCAAAAGACTGTATTCTACCTTTTCAGTGTTGTTCCTCCCCTTCCCACATACACATTCTTTTTATGGAAGTAAAAGGGACAAGACAAAGTCCTGTAATTTGTCAGGCTTCCAGTTCAGGAAAAGTATTAATAACAATTCTGTCCGTCATCACTTTAATTAAAGGCAAAGTAGATCCAGAGAATGTGATGCGTGAGTGGAGAAAATAGCTTTTATTATACAAATGGAGAATCTGCTTTGGAAAAAACACCAGAAATACACATTGGTGTGTTTTGGGTACCACTTCTCTTATTTTTCAGTGATTTTTTTAATAGTTCACACCTATTTTATAAATATCAGAGCATTCTGCTTAGTCACTGCAAAATAGTGATAAATGACTCTAAAGTGTAAACTCTTCCTTCTTTGAGATAGATTTGGTCACCAGTTCTTTGCATGCTCAGGGATTGTTTAACTGTAATGGTAGAGGTATCAGGGAAAAATAAGGGTTGAAAGTCTATTTATATCCTCAAAAGTCCCTACCTGCCTAACAGTGTGGTATGGACAGCTTAGTATATTAATACTTAATTCTCATATATATTGGAAACTCACTGTATTATTGTTCTCTAAGCTTATCCCATAAAACTGTTTTGTAAATGAATTCATCTTTATAATAGAATCTTTTTCTCCCCTTTTATTTCTGTTCCTGAACCCCACTATATCAAAACTAAGATGAACAGTACTGTTGACTGAGTCCTGCTTTTTAGCAAAAAATATTGTAGCAGATTTCAAGTACAGTTTAATCAAGTTTTTCTTGTTTTGTTTTTTAATATTTTTAGAGCCGCACCCATGGCATATGGAGATTCCCAGGCTAGGGGTAGAATTGGAGCTGTAGCTGCCCACCTACGCCACAGCCACAGCCACGCCAAATTCAGGCTGTGTCTGCGACCTACACTACAGCTCACGGCAACGCCAGATCCTTAACCCACGAAGCGAGGCCAGGGATTGAACCTGTGTCCTCTGCTGAGCCAGGATGGGAATTCCTAATCAAGTTTTTTAAAAAATATGGAACACGTACTTGTACAAGACGGTGAAAGCCAATGATAGATTCAGTGTTGAAAAATAGATGGTCTTTCCCTTCAAAGACCTTACAGTCAAGGAGAGAAGATAGACAGACATACAAAACTGGTAACATAGAGCATAGTGTCAAGTAAAAGACAAAAGAGAAGTACAGCTTACTCCGAGAGTATAAGGGTGGGATGGTTACATTTGAGTTGAGCTTTGATGTAGTATAGAATTCATCAGGA
Source organism: Catagonus wagneri (assembly GCA_004024745.2). Classification (NCBI taxonomy): domain Eukaryota; kingdom Metazoa; phylum Chordata; class Mammalia; order Artiodactyla; family Tayassuidae; genus Catagonus; species Catagonus wagneri. The sequence continues at coordinate 20,395,564 of PVHT020001751.1, forward strand.
TGAGAGTTCCCATTGTGGTGCAATGGAAATGAATCCGACTAGTAACCATGAGGTTGCGGGTTCGATCCCTGGCCTCGCTCAGTGGGTTAAGGATCCGGCCTTGCCTTAAGCTGTGGTGCAGGTCACGGATGCTGCTCGGATCTGGCATTGGTGTGGCTATGGCATAGGATTAGACATCTAGCCTGGGAACGTCCATATGCCACACGTGCAGCCCTAAAAAAAAAAATAATTCCATCAGGGCAGAGTTTAGGAGCAAGCCTTTTGAAAGGGACAAGCTCTGTTCAGGACATGAAAAAAATATTTTGTTGGTATTTTGTTGGCATGTAATGTTTTATGTAGGGTATAAGGTAAAAAGATTTTTGTAGCCAGATTATTGAATATGTCAGGTGTCATTTAGGAGGCAACAGGAAGCACTGTATGGAATTTGTTGAAAACTGGTTAAGGTCAGTAGTTCAGGCAATATATATGGGATATAAGGAACGGGGAGTAATTAAAAGTATAAAGACCTAAATAGTCCAGCCACATGTTCTGGTAAAGGTTTAAAGTAGTGTCATGACAGTAAGAATGGTATGTGCCTATCCCAGAAACATAGGGAATTGTGGGCATTGTTGTCTGTGCTGGGAAGGGTGGAGGGTCAGGGGAAAGGAGGGAAGAGTGAGTGCGATTTTGGTGACCATGAGAATTCTGGTGCTGAGATAGAGATGGGAAGAGTGGGAAGCTTGGGGCAGTGATACAGATTTTAGGTTTGGACATACTAAGCTTGAAATTATAGAAAGATATGCTCAGATGGAGAAGTCCAGCAACTAGCATGAGGATAGGGATGTCAACTTAGAAATCATTCACAGGGATGTCATAGTGGAAACCTAATAAAGAATGGTGTTACCAAGAGAGAAATCACAGGTAAATAGAAAAGAAGACAGACTGGAGCTCTTAGAAAACCTACATTAAGGAAACAGGAAGAGTAAAAGAGAAGGAGGAGCCTAGGTAAATATATCCAAGGGTTTAAGGGAGATACTCAAATGGTAACTTCTTATAAGGAAGTTATCCTTTCTTTCAACAAATGTTTATTTACCATCACTTTTGTAGAATCAGGTATGGCCCTGAAAAGACAAAAAAAAAAAAAAATTAGACAATTAGGTATTAATGTAAGCACTATAAAGAAAACAAAACAAAAGGTGTGACACAGTGGGAATGCTCTTTCTCCAGTGCTTTCATGCAATTCTCTATAGACAAGGAAATTCAAAGTCAGCAAGTTGGTGTAGTTTATGGTAAAATTTTACATGGAAATTAAACTTCTCTCACTCCTCAGCCACACACCATCAGTGCTTTGTACCCTTCCCTCCCTTACCAATATAGTCAAGGCATGTTTCATAAAAGTTAACATTAAATTGTTCATAAAAGTTATAATGATTTGAATCTTAAACATGAGAAATAGTGATTTTCAAAAATAAAGAGTTATGTTGAGATATATTTTTGTTGAAGTTCAGTGACCTTAACTAATTTACTTACTGCTGAAATAAATCACTGTATGTAATCAGGCCACTGCGAACTAAAATGTGACCTTTGGAGTTCCCGTTGTGGCTCAGTGGTTAACGAATCCGACTAGGAACCAGGAGATTGTGGGTTCGATCCCAGGCCTCACCAGTGGGTTAAGGATCCGGCGTTGCCGTGAGTTGTGTAGGTCACAAACACGGCTCGAATCTGGCGTTGCTGTGGATCTGGCGTAGGCCAGCAGCTACAGCTCTGTTTAGACCATTAGCCTGGCAACCTCCATATGCCGCAAGTGCAGCCCTAGAAAAGGCAAAAAGACCAAAAAAAATTTAAAAAAAATTTTTTTAATAAAATAAAATGTGACCTTTAACTAATTTTCACATGTGTGAAAACATCCCTTTTAAAAGGGTAATAACTTTGAAGTTCCCTTGGTTGCATAGTGGGTTAAGGATCTGGTGTTATCACTGCTCTAATTCAGGTTGCAGCTGTAATGTGGGTTTGATCCCTGGTCCTGGAACTTTTGCATGCAGAAAATAAGTAAAGGTAATAACTTTGACAACCCTAAGACCAACAATACTGATCTTATAACATACCACTTCCCTATTACTAGTCCTTAGTCTTTTGAAGTCATCTTGATAACTGTGATTTTTAAAATGGCTTTCCAACTTGAATATATAACTTCTAGGTCTGGTTCCTTGGAAGGAGTTGGTAGGCAAAGGGATTTCCAGTTACAGTTTAGTAATACCAGACAGTGTAAATAGTTGATGCAGATAAATTCATTTGCAGTCCAAGGAAAATAAACTTTCTGTCTGCTTACAATTTAGTTAGTGCTATCTTCTTTTGGAAAAAAAAAAGGAAAAAGAAAGCCAGTAACATTTGATGATTATGACTTGTGGAACTTTGTTTTATGAGAGTCTTTCCCAATACCCAACTTTTTCAGCAAATTTACACTGTCTTTAAAACCAGTGCAGAGAATCCTTATAATGCCATAATGTGGGCCTCTTAAAATTTATTAGAGTTATAGGGGAGTTCCCTTCGTGGCTCAGTGGGTTCCGACTAAGAACCATGAGGTTGCAGGTTCGATCCCTGGCCTTGCTCAGAGGGTTAAGGATCCGGCGTTGCCGTGAGCTGTGGTGAAGGTTGCAGACGTGGCTCGGACCCCGCATTGCTGTGGCTCTGGCGAAGGCCGGCGGCTACAGCTCCTGTTAGACCACTAGCCTGGGAAACTCCATATGCCGCGGGTGCAGCTCTAGATAAAGGCAAAAAGACAAAAAAAAAAAAAAAAGGATTTACTAGAGTTATAAACTTATTCAGAGTAAGACTATTTCTGTTGGATGCACCCAGAAGTGGTTTTTCTTTTTAAAATATTTGACCACAGTTTCTCCAGATAAGTTGATTCATCTGCCCTAAGTGAAGTGCTGAGATGTGAAGATGATTTATGTTACAGAAATGGGATTGTCCTAGAGAAGAGCTCCTAGGAACTGCTGGTACATGGATTAAGGAGACTTTTAATGTTTCATGGTTAATTAATGGTTAATTAATTAATGGTTAATTATGTAGACTTTAATGGATTTCTGTCATTATTTTGTTAGAAATATGAAGAATAACCAAAATACCAAAATTTATACATTCAGATCTGTTATATCCTCTTAGGAGATAAAGTCTAGAAATTATTTGGGAAATTTTTTTTTTCTTTTTCAGTTGCACCTGCAGCATATGGAAGTTCCTGGGCCAGGGATTGAATCTGAGCTGCAGCTGCAACCTATACCACAGCTGTGGCAATGCCAGATCCTTAACCTACTGCACCACAGTGGGAACATTTTTTGAAGAACTTCACAGGGTTTTTTTCCTTGTCTTCAATAGTGACAGAATATCCTTTCAAGTTTAATTTCTCTTACTACACTCGTACATCATTAGGAGCTAAATTTGGCAAAAATGTAGTTAATCAAACCGAGAACTTTTTTAAAAAAAAGGGTAACTTTTTTAAATTATTTTCTTTGGCTTTTAAAACTTTTTATTTTTTTTGGCTTTTTAGTGCTGCACCCACAGCATATGAAGGTTCCCAAGCTAGGGGTCTAATTGGAACTGTAGCTGCTGACCTACACCACAGCCACAGCAACACCAGATCCGAGCCATGTGTCTGCAACCTACACCACAGCTCACAGCAATACCAGATCCTTAACCCGCTGAGTGAGGCCAGGGATCGAAACTGTGTCCTCGTGGATGCTAGGCAGATTCATTTCCGCTGAATCAAGATGGGAATTCCCTTAAAAGTATTTTTAAGGACTGTTCTCATCAAAAGATATGTTAATAGTTTCTTAAGGTATTATTTTTAATGGATAGAACTTATTTAGGTGCTGTATTCTAGAAAGATTATCACATTTGTTAACTTTATAGTCAGTTCTTTTTTGTTCTAGCAATTAGAAATTTAAATTATTTTCAGTTAGTATAATAAATAGGGATGAGCTTTTTATTCCTCTCATATTAGAATATATACATGATATTTTTTAATCCTAAAAAAATCCTGATTTTATTTATTTTTATTTTATTTTATATCTGTTTTAGGGCTGCACCCATGGCATATGGAGATTCCCAGGCCAGGAGTCACACTGGAGCTGTAGCCACTGGTTTACACCACCGCCACAGTAACTTGGGACCTGAGCCTTCTCTGTGACCTGCTCCACAGCTCACAGTAACACCAGACCCTTAACTCGCTGAACAGGGCCAGGAATTGAACTCACGTCCACATGGATGTTAGATTCATTTCCACTGAGCCATGACAGGAATGCCTTAATCCTAATTTTAAAACTGAGGGAGGCTTCTGTTGGGAATTCGTACTGTGGCAGGGTAGGTTAAGAATTCAACTGTAACATCTTGGGTTGTTGCAAATGTGCAGGTTCAGTCCTCAAACCAGCACAGTGGGTTAAAGGGTCTGGCATTGCCGCAGCTTCGTGGGTTGTGTCCACAACTTGGATTCAATCCCTGTCCTGGGAACTTCCATATGTCTCGTGTGTGCCCATTAAAAAACAAAAAATGAAACTGTGGCTTCTATAGACTTTATGTAATGGAATAGTCCTAAAACTGAGTAAATAATTTTTCACTCAGAGTCTTAAGGGTGATGACTTAGATTATAAAAATAACTCCTATCTAGTCACTTGTGATGTAGCAGATGGAGAATAATGTGAGAAAAAGAATGTGTGTGTATATGTGTGTGTATATGTGTGTGTGTGTGTGTGTGTGTGTGTGTGTGTGTGTGTGTGTGAGAGACTGGGTCGCTTTGCTGTGCAGTAGAAAATTGACAGAACACTGTAAATCAACTATAATAGAAAAAAATAAAAATTATTAAAAAACAAAATAAATAAAAAATAAAAGTAACTCCATACAAATGGATATGTATTTTTACTGTTTTGACATATTGTTAAGTGTACATCTTTTTTTTCATGGTTAGATTTATTCTCCTGACCATACCAGCAGTAGTTTTCCATCAAACCCATCAACACCAGTTGGATCACCCTCACCTCTCACAGGTAGGCTTTTGTTTTATCTAACTATTAATAACATATATGGGACTAACATGGAAATATTTTAAGTTTATTTTTCGGTAAAATTTAGTAAAAACTCATGAAAAAAATTGTTTCTGTTTTGAGAAAGCATTTAAACAGAACTTTCTCCTGAGTTCTTTTTGGAGAATATTGCAATATTTGTTAGTCTTGAATTATTTATTTATATCTTCTCTGATTCTTAAAAGAATTTGCGATAATTTCTAAGAACAATTATTATAACAGGATAAAAATAAGGCTAGGCAATTGAGATGAAGGTAAAATACAGAGGAGGAAATAAATCAAAAATTTGATAAGGTAGCATAGAAAATAAACTATTTAGAAGTACGTGTAACTTCTTTCTTCCTTATTCTCTACATTTTTCATGTACCACATATAAGACTCAGAAATGAAAAATGATTTCTGCTACATAGTTTGTATTTATTTTTAAGTTCACCAAGTTATTATTTCATACATATATATATATTCTTGGGGGTAATGTAGTTTTTTTTACTAAGGTAAAGAATGAATGTGAATGTGGATGAATATGGTTCAAGTGTTGAGTTTTGTGTTACTTTTCCCTGTTTTTTTCCCCAGTCATTTTAACAAGTTCCAGATACATATACAGTATAAAATTTGTTGAGATACAGTTGTTATTATTGTAAATAGGAATTTTTCAATTTGTTAGGAATAAATACAATTACAGGAAAATGCTTAGGTCCGTTAAGCTGTAATTTTAAAACTTGAAATGTGTTTTTCTGGAGCAGTGTTAGGAGAAAAACCATACTGAAGAAGAAATGTATTAATTCTAAGGGAAAGACATTTTAGACAACTGAGTAAATACTGCCATTTTCCTCCAACAGTGGTCCTCAGAAATGATTCTGTAATCCTGATCAAGCCACTAGTTCAATCTGTGTGTTGTTGTCGTTGCTGTTAAGCCTTTCTGCATTGTTCAGGGTTTCTGAAAATCAGGGCTGTGGTGTATCAGGGCCCTGACTCTCACCCGTGCTCTGTGATTTCGCTTTGTGACTTTTCTGAGAAGCATTCCAGTGTGGAGATGATGTACTGCTGGCAGCTGCTTTCAGCTATTAGTGGGTTCTGCCACTTTCTCAGACACCGTGGCTTCAGCTGTCTAGTAAAAGTTGAACAGCTGTTCACCACATAGGCAGGACTATGAAAGACCCATTGACTTAAAGTTGTTGTTTAAGAGAGGGCTGAAATTACAGGAAGAATGATGTAACTTTAACTCTACTCACCCTCATGGCACAGTTTTACTGAAAGTATCAGTGTCATTTTTGCCACAGCCTGTTTCATTTTCTCATCTGAGGTAGCTGTGTCATATATTTCCATATGTTCCTACTGCCTCTTCTCCTCTGCCCAGTAAGATAGCCATGGAAGGTTCTTTGGTTTTCAGTAACACTGGTTGGTAAGGCAGGCAGCAGAGTTCATTATCTATGATGCTACATCAGTAAAATGGAGAATCAGAGGCTGAGACGTTTGTCAAAAAATGATGGTCCAGAGTAAAATCTCACATCTCCTCCTCTGTTTTTATTTGATGTTTAATGGAAAATATCCTCTTTCGCCCTTTAATTCAGCCGGTTAGTGAAAAATCAATGAACTGCTGAATTGTTTCGTGAAGGTGTTAATATTACTTCTTCAATTCAGCAGTTTTACTCAAAGTACTTTCATATACTCTCATTGAAATGGCAAATCAGACTGATTTTATGTAGGTGCGTCTCCCTCTCTCATCTCTTATATCTAGTGTTTTCTTCTTATTGCTATACACATAACACACACACATGCACGTTCCAAATTGGCAGAGCAGACATGGAAAAGGAGCAGAAAAGGAAAATACTGTGTGATAAAGTATTCACAGTTGAAGAAAAAATGAAAAAGGTGAAGCAAACAAGAGCTCCTATGTAATCTGTAGAAATTATTTTGTACCTTGTGTGGCAGTGGCCTGTTATCTAAAGTAAAAAACTCTACCCACTATATGCTTTCTACCTTGCTCTTTATGCCTGAGCATCAGTCAGACTTAGCACAGACCTTGTAAGGATAGTTATACAGGTGCAAAAGCAACATAGCTTCTGAGCCATTTGTCGTTCTTGTTTAAATACTGCTTATTTACCTTGGGAACTTTTCAGACCAAGAACATACTTTTCTAATGTAGAGAATGCTTATAAGGAAGCTTCTGAGATGGTGATATTATATCGGGATACTTTAGGCTGAAAGGAAGAGAAACTCTTATCTCAACTGGCTTACATAATAAGGGGATTTTGGATTTTGGTTATCTGGTATGAAACCCATAGCAGGACAAGTTCCTGGACTCACTTAGGGCTCCTGCCTCCTTCTTTGCAATTCTTTTTCAGGCTAGTGGCAAGACAGCAGTTGAAGGTGGATATAACCAAGGGTATATGGGCATAACCATGTCTATTATAAGAAAAAGGACCATCTATTCTGTGCCTTTTAAGATTATTTTTCCAGTATTTTTCCAGAGGCCACTTCAACAGATTTTTCCCTCATGACTCATTGATCAGCACTGGGCCTAGCAGAGTTGTTCACCACAGAAATGATACCACCATATTTTTCTTAGTCATCAGGATTTATCCCAAAACCTAAAAATAGAATTATTCTTTCCTGGTTCATGGTAAGAAGGAATAGACACCCCCTATACATACCTTCTGAACAAAATCTGGACAGTAGCAGCAAGGTGGGAGAGAAATATGGCTGTGTCTAATACACTCGACATTTGAGAAAAGACCTAGATGTTTAAGAGAATGTTACTTACTAACTTAATATGGGTTACTAAGGGAACTGGGAAAGCAGACAGACAAAACCATTTTTTTGCCTTTCTTTACTTCCTTCTGGAATATCAATGAACAAAAGTTTAATATTGTAGTACTCAATAGCAATCTTGACAACATCCATAATAAAAATAAAAATAAAGAAGGAATGGGAGAGGAAGAGAAAAGAAGGGATTTGCCACTTTGGGCTTGTTTAATCAGTGAGATATTTGTTTTTATCATCTCTCAGTGTACCTAGTGTTAAAGTGGTTATCTGACTGAAACAAATACTCACTTTAGTTGAGAAATAAGAGATAACATGAAAATAGAACTGTCTGAATTCACTCTAAACTATAGTTTTCTGGGTGAACTTCATGAAGAGAGTAGGATTTTAAAAGGAGAAAGAACTTTCTGGGTATAAAAGGAAGAGTATGACAAAAATCTAGCTGTGAGAAAGTGCATGACCTGTTCATCCAGAGTCATTGAAGTCACTGATTATGAACTCTTCACATACAGAAATATGAGGCACTAAGATGGAAAGGTTGCCTGGGGCCAGATTGTGGAAAGCAAAGCATTCGGTGCTACATTTAAGATTATTCAACCTTTTCCAAGTGTAGTGGATCTCATGAAAGTTTGAGTTTAGAGTGGGATAACATGGGTAAATAACTAAAAAGATAAGAAAATGCTTGGTGGAGTTCCTTGGTGACTCAGCAGTCTAAGGATTCAGCATTGTCACTGCTGTGGCTCGGGTTCAGTCCGTGGCCCAGGAATTTCCACATGCCACAAGCACACACCACCATCCAGAAAAAGAAAATGCATGATAAATGGTCCAAGAATTTCTCTCACCCACACAAAATGGTGTTACCTATTTTCTAAATTTACTAACCAGTTTTATTAGGTGTTTATTAGTAACGCGCACTCAGAGTGTGAGCAGATCAGAAACACTGGGGGAATTTTAAATTTTGTGATAAAGAAAGCCTTTCCAGATTTTCTAGCCAAATACTTTGATTCTCTTATCCTAATCAGCTAATTTGTTTTCTAGAAATAATCAATAAATCTTAATTTCAAGAAGGTTTATTGTAATCCTTCTTGAATAGCAGCTGACTTTTGGAGGTGGTCACCAAAAAGCCCAGAGTAGTTTAAAAAAATGTTAACCATCTACATAGCTGAAAGCTTGCGCTTATCTAATAGAAGGAAGTAGAAGCCCAAATTCTTGACATAGGTCTACCACCAGATATCAGATGACAGGGAGGAAGTGGGAAAACAACCTGTTATCTGGGAAAGCCCTTAGGATTTTAGTTTTTGCACTTTTGTTTCCCTATGTTTGTGTAATAATGCTACAGTTGAGGATCACAGGCTAAAGATAAAGATGCCAATATGGTTGTAAGTTAATCTGTGTATTTTAGTTTTATAAAAAGATGAAGATGCAGATCTGTCTGGTGTCAGAAGCATTCTGTAGCATTATGGTCTCTGTCTAGAATTGAATCTGAATTCTCTTCATAGCCCCAAAGTTCTCATCCATAACTAATAAGCCATCAGTAGGCCAAAATTACAAAAGTCTTTGTATCTTTTTTCTTCATAGATTGCATGATAGATCTATCACCAGGAAGAGTTAATAAGAAGGTATCATAGACAAAAGGAACTTTGTGCTCACAAAGTGTATACTTTTCATATTTGGCCTGTAAAGGCAGATTAAAAACAAAAAACTACAAATGCATATTTTATAGTCAGGACTCAAAATTAATTAATAGTATAGATCAGCTAGAATGTGGGTTCACCAATAGCCAGTATCCACTAAACTTCCATGCCTCCCCCCCCATTTTTTTTTTCTTTTGCTCTTGCCCAGAGCATGTGGAAGTTCCCAGGCCAGGAACTGAACTCAAACCACAGTAGCAACCCCAGCTGCTGCAGTAACAATGCCAGGTCCTTAATGTACTGTGCCACAAGGGAACTCATGTGCTCCTTTTTTTTTTAGCTGTACCAGCCATAGGATTGACTTCTACTGAACTCTCAGTCTGTATAACTATCCCCTTTGTAGCCAAGAACATCAGTTTTTGAAATGTCTAAGTGGGGTTTAAGGAGCTCTGTCCATGAAATACAACTTGACATTTGTATGAAGTTCAAGCAGATATAAGTTATTTAAACTTGTTAGTATTCTATTCTAATGAAGCACATCACAGTAGGGCAGCCCAATCTATAATAAAAGCAAAATAAGTTTGAGTATATGTATATTTTTCCATTTTAAAGAATTACATTTTGAAGATAAACCTTATCATAGTTTCTTCATTATCACTCAAAAAGTAATGAATAGAAGTTGTGACTGGGCCACCTTGCTGTATAGTAGAAAACTGACAGAACACTCTAAACTAGCTATAATGGAAAAAATAGAAAATCATTTTAAAAAATAATAATGGATACAGGTGATTTCCTAGCTGAGTAACTCTGTGCATACATCTAATTCCTCAGCACTTAGCTAGTGAAGAACCACAGAAATTGCCTATTTTGCAAAGCAGATGTGTACCAACAGTTTTGAGGTGTTAAAACATAAAATTTTTGTTAGTAATCCACACAAATTAAGTAATTTGACCAGGCTTCTATCACACACTGATCACCCAAAGATATAGGGGGAAATGGAGCAAAATAATTGAAAATAAAATATTGTAAACACTAAAGGAAACTCTTTTAAAAATAATTTAGGGTCTTTTTCAAAACAGATTGTGATGAACCCTTCTTATCCACATAAAAATTCACAATTCTGCATCAGTGCTTTGGGAAGCACTAATGCACTGACATTAGTGCAAAGTGTTAGCTGGTTATTTTTATATAAATTCTTCATGTAGTCAGTTTCTAGATTTTTCTGGTTGCTAGATTCTACTTGCTGATTATAAAGTTAGACTACAAGCTTCTGTTTCAATGAGCAATTTTAGATTGTCCATACTTCATGTAGTTAAATTATGATTACTTTTCTTTATCTAGCAGGAAACCTTTAATGGCCTTAAGTAATTTATAATTTGCTTACAAGCAAAAAAGTGTTAGCTGATGAAGTATAACATATAACATGTATTTTTCTTATAATTTTAGTATTTAAAAATTTTCTGTATAATCACAACAGTATGCATATAATTAATTTTGAAATATAATCAGGTTACTAAGAATTTATCCAATTTTTTGGAGTTCTCTTGTGGCACAGCAGGCTACAGATCCAGTATTGTCACTGTAGCAGCTTGGGTCACTGAATTTGGTATGAATATGATCCCTGGCCCAGGAACTTCTGCATGCCATGGGCACAGCCAAAAAAAGAAAAAAAAAACTGTCCATCTTTCAACTTATAAAATGTATATGATTAATAGGCATATAATTACTAGGTTATTCAGCTAAAATGAACTCTAAATTCCAATTTACTGAAAGATTTTGATTTCCTAAGTGTGGCAAATTAATCTGAAACAGCAAGCTCTAGTGGAACGTAGTTTAAAACTTCATTTAGGAGGTCCCATTGTGGCTCCGTGGTAGAGAACCCAACTGATATCTATGAGGATGTGGGTTCAATCTCTGACCTCATTCAGTGGGTTAAAGATCCAGCGTTGGCATTAGCTGTGTGAGGTGTAGGTAACATATGTGGCTGGGGTCTGGCTTTACTGTGGCTGTGACATAGGTCACAGACATGGCTCAGATCCTGTGTTGCTGTGGTTGTGGCTGTGGCTGGCAACCACAGCTCCAGTTCAACCCCTAGCTGGAAACTTCAATATGCCACACCCAGGAATGGCCCTAAAAACCAAAACCAAAACAAAAAAAAACTTCCATTTAGCAGTAAACAAGACAAATTAAATAAACTTTATTTTATTTCACTCCAACTTCTTTTTTTTTTGGCCTTTTTAGCGCCACACCTGTGGCATGTGGAGGTTCCCAGGCTAGGCGTCAAATCTGAGCCACAGCTACCAGCCTGCACAACAGCCACAGCAACATGGGATCCGAGCCATGTCTGTGACCTACACTACAGCTCACAGCAACGTCCGATCCTCAACCCACTGAGCAAGGCCAGGAATCCAACCCAAGTCCCCATGGATGCCAGTCGAGTTCACTAACATTGAGCCACGACGGGAACTCCCAACTTCATATTTCTAACATAATTCAAGTTATCACTGAAGCTTTTATTAAGAAAAAATACTATATATTTGTTTGAATGGTGTTCATTAGTTTCTATACATAACTTGTTTTCAAATGTACAATCATGAAATAGTAAAGATTTTTGATCAGTTGTTTTGTCTTTTTTTTTTTTAAAGCTATTTTGGCCAGATCATTAAAACACTACATTTTCCTCAACACATGCATGAATTAATCCTTTTATTTTTTTCTTGTGTTTTTTTTTTATTCTTTGTACTCTGAACTTTTTTCTTTTTCTACCTTGTTTAAATTGCTACTTTTCTTTCTTTCTTTTTTTTCTTTTCTTTTTTTTGTCTTTTGTCTTTTATCTTGTAAGGGTCACACCAGCGGCATATGGAGGTTCCCAGGCTAGGGGTCAAGTTGGAGCCATAGCTGCCGGCCATGGCAACGCGGGATCCAAGCCATGTCTGTGACCTACACCACAGCTCACAGCAATGCCAGATCCTTAACCCACTGAGCAAGACCAGGGATCGAACGCACATCCTCATGGATACTAGTTGGGTTCATTAACCACTGAGCCACAACATGAACTCCTATAGTGCTGCTTTTCTGAAGTTGAATAATAAACATTCTCATGATGACATTTTCCAAATTAAATAATGTGTTTTAGTGTAAATTATATTAGGAAAAACTTTAGCAGATAATCCTAAGTGTATTTGCAGTCATATGAAACGTGCATTTGTACATTACCAGAGCCACAAGTTAGTATTAATTCATATGACCCTTTGGAAAGCAGTTTGGCCTTTTGAATTAAGGATCGTAAATATATTCATACTTTCTAATTTACAAATGCTTTCTATCCTTAGACGTGTTCCCCAAAAAGAAAAAAAAACAGTGATATTTACTATTCATAATATAGTGCTATCAATTACTATTCATAACAGGCCAAATGAAAGCAACCAAAATCAGGTGAATATTAATGTAGTCATTAATAACATTATTATAAAGACTGTAAAAATGTGGGAGAGGGACAGAATTTTAAATTCTATATTAAGTACATTTTCTCATAATGTGTGCATACGGACAAAGTACGAAGAATATACAAACATAAAAGTAGTTATGTTTTAAAGTATAATTTTTTTTCTCAACCACCTATACTGTTGTCTTAATAATAAATATTTTTTTAATGTGTTGGGCTTATAAGTAACCAATACCATGCTGAAGGCTGAATGAATATTTTAACAAAAATTTATATACACTTACACTGTATCTTTATCCTTTCCTTCAGAACATTATCAAGATCACTGAGTTAACCAAGTTGTGTGGTTGCTCTGGGGTTTTGTTTTAACAGGTACCAGTCAGTGGCCCAGACCTGGAGGGCAAGCTCCTTCATCCCCAAGCTATGAAAACTCACTTCACTCCCTGGTAAGAGCCTCTGAGGAACATAGTTAGGTCACCTTTATCTTATAGTATGGAGTTCTTTTTTTCTTTTTTTCCGGAAAATCTTGAGTAACAATGAAAAAACAGTAGGGTAGCATTACACACAAATTCTTTGCTAACAAATGGCCTGATTTAGTTGAACATTATAAGGCACATTGGGTGTGCCTTTTGCCATCTGTTCTTTCAGACATCAGGCTTCTGGTCTCAGGACAGCTGATGTTAAAATAGCGTTATGAAATTTTTGTTTCTTTAATAAACCTAGGGATTAATTTTGCTATAATTCTATGTTTATGTATAAAGAAAAGTTAAAGGAATAAAAGAAAAAAATGTATAAAGAAAAGTTAAAGGAAAAAAAGAAAAAACACAGACCAAAAAAAAGGAATATGAGTCCAGCAGGTGCAAAATGGTTGTTTTATTCTTTCTTGTATGATTATACTATGTATAGCTTATTACATTTCTATTAAAATTTTTAAATGTGATTTTCTATTATTTTTGTCATGAAGAGTGTGTTGTGTCAAGTGTAGGAGCCAAAACATTAACAAACAAATAAGGCAGTAAAATAAAGCAGTTTGTCTAGATATTGAGCATGAAGAATTTGTGGTAGGATGTTAACTACTGGTGCCTTTCTATGCTTACCACAGAATTACAAGGCATTATAAAAACAAAATAAGGATGACTTGATGGAATGCTAAGTCATGCTATCATTTAGTAATTCCAGGTTGCAAATATAAAAGTTCTTTTTCTGTGACTAACAGAACGTTTTGTGTTAAAGGAAAGTTTTCTTTCACATATTTTACAAGCAAATATAAGCAATGTGTGCTATTTAGATGCTAACCTTATAACTTTGCTGTTATATCCCAGCCTTCTCATACCTTAATACAAGTAGATCTTGCAGGTCTCTGCGTTAACTTTACTAACATGTTATGCTGACATGCACATCAGCTGTTTCCTCATCTCTTTTGGAGTTAATCTTAACCTGTGCTTTGCCTCCTGTTCTGTCTTGACTTTGCCAGAAAAATCGAGTTGAGCAGCAACTTCACGAGCATTTGCAAGATGCAATGTCCTTCTTAAAGGATGTCTGTGAGGTACTATTTCTTTTAGATGGTGCCTTTTTTGTGTTTCAATTAATTATACTTCTTATTATCCATTTAAAGTCTTCAAGCCTATGCAGACTCCAAAGTCTTTTAAAATCAAACAATGACTATTTTTGTTTTTATAACAGTATTTAAGAAGAGGCTTTTGTTCTCTTGTTGTTGAGTATGATTCTTTTTAAAAGAGCTCTACCGGCATGTGCTTTTTGTATTTTTAAATTCTAATATGTTTGTGTATGGGGCATGTGTATATCCACAGACAGACAATATCATCTCCTCAGTTTTGTGAAAGAGCACATTTGGATGGGGTCACCATTTCAGATAGGTAGTAAATATTCACGTAATACAAAATTGCAGCTTAAATTTGATGGATTTGAGGACGCATCCTCATTGCCCTCATTTCAAAGATCAGTGTTAAAGTTCAAGTAATCTTTTTATCATCTATAATTGAGTATCAGACACAGTAGCCTTCAGCTTTTGTAGAAGCTAAAAGAAATAACCTCATGCTAGATTGGTAAATTGATTTTATGAAGCGATGATTTGCTTCTGAAGATCTGTTAATTTAGCATAGTCTACAAATATCCTTTCTTTGTTGATTTGTAGCACAGGTAGTTTCTTTTGAAGCTACTTGATATGGCATTTCACTTCCTGTCTTCCATATATTCCAAAGTAGGAATCATAGCAGTTTAATGTATTTAACAGAAAGCAACGGTAACCTCCAATTACTTGTTCAATCCCTATAGCAATCTCGAATGGAGGATCGTTTGGACAGACTGGATGATGCTATCCATGTGCTGCGGAACCATGCTGTGGGACCTTCCACCAGTTTGCCTGCTGGTCACAGTGATATACACAGTTTATTGGGACCATCCCATAATGCACCAATTGGAAGCCTCAATTCAAACTATGGTGGATCAAGCCTTGTTACAAGCAGTCGATCTGCTTCAATGGTAAAATAGTCCTCATTCTTTTTGTAATAACCCCTAAAGCCTGTTGTCCTAATGTTTTTCATGAAATCTTTCTGGAAAGGTTTCTTCTTTTGAAAAGAAGTTACAGTGGCTTTTAAGAATTTCTTTTACAGTCTTGGGCAGGGTTCATTGAGCATTGCCCCTTAAAATCTGCTATGGTCATGTGTGAAAAAGCATAAACTTTCTACAAAGATTATTTTATTTAAACTTGGATTTTTTTTCCAGATGTGTAATAATTGGCAGAACAGTTTTTGCCTTGAAACTGCGTAGAAAGTCTGAATAGCAAAAGCAATAAAGCAAGACTGAATTTCAAGGGTTCTGGTCTAGAAAAGCTGTTTATTATAATTTGGAACCAGTCTTCAATAGCAGAAGGAATGTAATATTGTTTGTACAGGTCCAAATTTAAGCTTTATTTCCAAATGAAAAAATGTGGGGTCGTTTTGAGAATGGCTGTAATTTAAGTGACAATGAGAGGAAACAATTTTAGATTAATCCTTGAATAAAATAATTCAATCCATCTTTTTAAAAACATGGTAAATTCTTGAAAGGGGAAAAAAGTAAAATTCTATAGCCATGCACATCAAAAATTCTGTGTTGAATGTCTTACCTTATTTTTTATCCAAATTATGTTTTAAAGGAATGAAGCTCTTTTTGAACCTGCTATTTAACTGAAACCATGTGTTTTCATGTTTATGGCATGGTTTTTAAGATTCATTGCATGCTGTGAAATATTCTCCTATGAAACAGATTTCTAGCTGTGAGCTATGTGATCAAGGCTAAATTAAAACTCACCTATCATCAAAATAATTAGGTGCCCCAAATGTTGAAGTCTTACGTTCTGTAAAATAGGATTGGTTCCAGATTTTCACATTCACATGTCAACCATTTATATTCATTTTGGAGTTGCTGAGGTAAACATGAAACAGGGCTGCTTGGTTTCCTGAGAAGAGTGTTTTCAGCAGCATGGGTGACATTAGATGCCTATATATCTTAACAACCAGTTTTTTGTTTTTGTTTTTTAATATCAGAAAATCTGGAAATTCAGGCTCCTTTTAAATTTGCTTTTGTTGCTATTGATAAGCTAATAAATGTGAAGACATAAATTATTCATAGAGCTATAATGGAGTATTATTATCACTCTTAGTGGTAGTAATAAAATAATTTTAACAGCATAAGGTAGCATTTGTTATAAATTATTATTTTGCTCTAATGCTGTTTATCCTTATTTAGAATAACTTGAAAATCAACATATTTGAGTCCTAAGCTTGTCTCATCTGCAACATTTGTGGTTCTTAGTCCTCACCGCTTCATCGTTTTTTAATTCCTCACTGTTAGTAGCTCATTGCTCCTAGTCCTTGTATAATCTGCTACATTATTTGATCTATCTCTGTCTCCTTCCAAGTAAATGTCGATATTTGTATGAAATGGAACTTCTGTCTTTGAAAGACTGTTTTTTTTACCAACTTTTTATGTGAGCTGGGAAAGAGATTTTTCAAAATCCAGTCCTCCAAAGCCGTGTAGAAACCCTAGTGCATTTTAAAAGGACTTGTAGAGGAGGAATTATTTCATTAAATATTGCCCTGAAGCCTTTAATTAACGAAGTAGCTTCCATTGTATCCACTAGGAATATGCTGCCTGCTTCAGAGCTGCCAGAGATATTTTTAAAAAGGAAAAAAATTCAGAGTAATCTAGAAAAAAGAGAGTTCTTAAACACGAGGTGAGTCCTGCTTAGTCTAAGAAACATCATCAGTGCCATAGCCACCAAGCCCACGCTATTCCTCAGTTTGTCTATCAAGGTCTCCCTCCAGTTTTATAACCTTCTTAGAGGACCCAGACCTGGGGAAAGTGTCTGCCAGATATCATCTGCTATATACACTCATTCCAGACACAGTCACTGGTGGAGATGGAGATGCAGATGTTTCTGCCAGCCTTACCCTCAAAAGTAATCTGTCACTGTCAAATGAGTCAGTATTCAACTTCCATCCTTCCTTTTTTTTTTTTTGGTCTTTTTGCCTTTTCTAGGGCTGCAGTCGCGGCATATGGAGCTTCCCAGGCTAGGGGTCCAATCGGGGCTATAGCCGCCGGCCTACGCGCAGCCACAGCAATGTGGGACCTGAGCCGCGTCTGCAGCCTACACCACAGCTCACGGCAACGCTGGATCCTTAACCCACTAAGCGAGGCCAGGGATGGAATCTGCAACCTCCCGGTTCCTAGTCGGATTCTTTAACCACTGAGCCACGATGAGAACTCCAACTTCCATCTTTCTGAAATGAACTTTTTAACTGTGAATACTCAGTTCTCAAGACTAAGGGATGGAATGTAATGAAGATTACAGTCATCCAGTAACTGTCCCCAGCTGTCTTAGGTATATTGTTGGAAAATTCTCATCCTGTGGCTGTTTTTCTTTTTTTGTTGTTGTTTTATTTTTGTTTGTTTTTTTGTGAGGGTTTGTTGTCATTTTTGTTCTTTTGGTTGTGTTTTGTTTTGTTTTGTTTTGTTTTTGTATGTTTTGACCATGCCTTGGCACATGGAGTTCCCGGGCCAGGGATCAGATCCGAGCCGTGGTCTCAGCCTAAGCCACGGCTGTGGCAATGCTGGATCTTTAACCCACTGTGCCTGGCTGGGGATGGAACCTGTATCCTGGCACTCTCAAGACGCCAAAAATGGAAACTCCCCTGGAGGCTGTTTTTCATGTCTGAGAACTTCCATCAGTACAGTGAGGAACTTTGCTTACATGCTTTGTACCCACCTATGTGGAATCAACTCTTTTCGTATTCTTGGAGGGTTTGGGGAACATCTTCAAGAGTTAATCTCCAGAGTTCCCGTCGTGGCGCAGTGGTTAACGAATCCGACTAGGAACCATGAGGTTGCGGGTTCAATCCCTGCCCTTGCTCAGTGGGTTAACGATCCGGCGTTGCCGTGAGCTGTGGTGTAGGTTGCAGACGCGGCTCGGATCCTGCATTGCTGTGGCTGTGGCGCAGGCCAGTGGCTACAGCTCCGATTAGACCCCTAGCCTGGGAACCTCTACATGCCGCGGGTGCGGCCATAAAATGACAAAAGGCAAAAAAAAAAAAAAAAGAGTTAATCTCCAACTTTTATCATCCCTTCTCACCCCCGTGTATTCTAACTGATCATGACTAAGAAGTGACACAATTTTACATTCTGGAATGACCTTTCTTTTTTGGGGGGGGAGGGGCAGCTCACTCATGGCATATGGAAGTTCCTACGCTATTGGTCGAATCAGAGCTGTAGCCGCTGACCTACTCCACAGCCACAGAAATGCAAGAGCCAAGCCTCATCTGTGGCCTACCCCACAGCTCATGTTAACACCAGATCCTTAACCTACCAAGCGAGGCCAGGAATCGTACCTGAGTCCTTGTGGATGCTATCAGATGCTGACCCACAGCAGGAACTCCTAACTTTTCTTTCTTGTCCTATGTAGCTTCCTGATAGTTTATATACTTTTCCTTTGCATTAATTAGTATTTTTTAGGCCCCTAAAAATGGAGGTTTTGCAGCCAAAATCACAAAGTAACCACAGAAACATCAGTTTATCAGCAGTTCTGTATCACCATTTAGAATTTGTGAGGTCAGCTTCTTTCAGAAATATTTAGTTTTCATCATTTATTTTTCTTCTGAGAGCAGAGCCAGTCTACTGAACATAAATGCCATTCCAGGAACTCCACAGAACATTCACATAAAGTTTTTGATGTAATAGATTTTTGTTCTCATGGGCATTTATTTGGAGGTCACCATCCCAATTGCAAGTTTTAAATATATTACTTTCTCTCCTAGCGTTTAGAAGTTAAGAACCAGCAAACTTCTGTAAAAGGCCAGGTGGTAAATATTTTCAGCCTGCAGGCTATTATGGTCTCTCAGAACTACTTAATTCTGACATTGTAACATGAAAGCAGCCACAGACATTGTGAAAACAAATGGGTGTGGCTATGTGTTAATAAAACTTTATTTACAAAAAGTCTTCTTTATTAGTAAGAAACAAGACCGGATTTCACCCACAAGTGTACTTTGCCAATGCCTGATGTAGAATGTAAATTAGCTTCCCAATGCAGGAAATGAGGATTAGCAAGTTTCTTTTTCTTGTAGCCTATAACTTTTTGCTTGTTTTGTTTTAATGAGTGGTTTGGGAGCTTTGTCAAGGTAGTGGGACTATCTGAGGTGATCCAGAATGCCCTGGTAATAGAAGAATAAGAGTTGACGCAGGATAAAAGTAAAACAAAGAGCCCAGCTCTCAGTCTTCAGTGCTATCAAGATTATTCGTGGTCCGAAGTCTACATGGGCAGGTTGGCCAAAATAGCGTCATTGATCAAGGAAATAGCTTTGTTGCTGAGAACCTTTCTTTACATTATTTTTAGTTGTAACAAGGTTATGCCAGTTAGATCATCTCTAGCTAATAGCATTACTTTGTACATCCATCTTCTTGTCTTATAGATGAATAATTGCTATTGTTCAACTGTTCTAGAAAAAGATTTTTATATTTCACACAAAGGTGGTAAGAGGCTACCACCTGCCAAAAATACGTTAATAGAAGTCAGTATCAAAAGCCTTAACTTCATTGTTTCTTTTAACTGAACAAATTTGCCTAGCATCAAAGGTTAGGATTAAATGAGGTTTCAACCACAGAAAGCTTTTAACATATTTTAACTATCTAATATACACAAAAATTTAAATTTCCTGAAGATTGTTATAACAGAAAAAGAAACTAGGAAGTGGGTAATTCCTACTTCTTTTTATATAATTAGTATAGCCAGCCTGCCATAGTTTTTACATTTCCTCTTATTTTTGGACGGGGTTAACATTTTCATTTACTTAATTTCCTACTTCCTTTCAGTATTTTTGATGGTTTCTCTGTATTTTCTTAATGCAAATATAAAACATGACTTGATCAGACACTGTTTTTAGAGTTTGATTGATATTTAAATTTTAAAACACAAAATCAGGTTTTTAGAACTATTGAAATATCCGCATTGGACTGTAGTTTTGTTCCTATTTAGTGTAAGAATAAGTTCTTAAAGTGAACTGCTGAAAGTAAAAAAATGCTGTTATTAATTATGAGACTCATTCGTTTCACTTGGGCATTACAAAGAGATTTCAGCAATATAAAGTTACTGTACATCATATGTGTTTATGGCTGTGGTATCTAAAATACCAAGACCAGATGAGATAGCTCTGTAATAGCACTTTTTTTAACACCAAGTATTCAGAGACAGTAATTTCAACTTCAAACCAAATAAGTTAGAGTAGAAGCTGTTGTGTTAATGGAAGCTTGTGCAAATCTTAAGAAGTTCCTTATATATGGAGTTCCTGTCGTGACACAGCGGAAACAAATCTGACTAGGAACCATGAGGTTGTGGGTTCGGTCCCTGGCCTCGCTCAGTGGGTTAAGGATCCGGCATTGCTGTGAGCTGTGATGTAGGTCTCAGACACAGCTCAGATCTGGCGTTGCTATGACTATGGCATAGGCTAGCTGCTGTAGCTCCAATTAGACTCCTAGCTTGGGACCCTCCATATGCTGCAGGTGCAGCCCTAAAAATCAAAAAAAAAAAAAAATTCTGTATTTATGATATAGGATAAAATAATATCCAGGGGGTCTTTTGATTTCTTGTAAGTCCTGAGGAAATTTAACTCAGGCATTTCTTTAGTTATTATTACTACCATTTTTTGTATTGTTTGGGGTTTTTGTTTAAGCTGTGGTTGGAAATGTCTATCTTGTATAAGAACAAATAATGTTCAGTTATATACCTTACAGCTACCTTACATAATGATTTTAAAATGTAAATCATATCTGCTTTCTAAATCTTTTTTTTTTTTCTTTTTGTCTTTTCTAGGGCTGCACTCGCAGCATATGGAGGTTCCCAGGCTAGGGGTCTAATCGGAGCTGTAGCCGCCAGCCTACGCCACAGCCACAGGAATGCCAGATCCGAGCCACATCTGCAACCTACACCACAGCTCACAGCAACGCCGGATCATTGACCCCACTGAGCAAGGCCAGGGATCGAACCCACAACCTCATGGTTCCTAGTCGGATTCATTAACCACTGAGCCACGACAGGAATTCCTGCTTTCTAAATCTTAAACCAGTTAAAGAAACTGTATTTTTCCTACTTCGAAAAGATTTAAGATTAAGCAATTAAAGACCAACGGGCACATTGTAAATCTGCTATATACTTCAATAAAATTTTTAGAAATGGGAAAAAAAAGACCAACATGCAATAGGATAATATTTTATTCAAAATTTTAGCATTTTTGTCATATATCAGAGTA
The DNA here is from genome assembly GCA_004024745.2 of Catagonus wagneri. NCBI lineage: Eukaryota > Metazoa > Chordata > Mammalia > Artiodactyla > Tayassuidae > Catagonus > Catagonus wagneri. The sequence continues at coordinate 20,417,258 of PVHT020001751.1, forward strand.
TATGGAATCATTTCAACCTTACATTTAGACAGTATTTAATTTTATTATTGTAGATTTATATACAAGTAGAAATTGTGTATGTGTAGGTTTCAGTTGATCTGAAGGAGTTTAACTATTTTATTTTTACTTTTTCTAACCAATTTTTTACTAAATGGGCAACTTAAAATTTTTTGTGTTTTCATTAAGGTCACATTATAGTGCTTTTAACAGGTTTCGATACCATTTTTTAAATTCAGAATTGTTCGAATGGCAACTTTTTTAGGTTTGAAAACCATACAGGTTATTTATTTATATATCATTCTGTAACAGTGGAATTCTTCCAGCTTTTAGCATAAAACCCCTCTTTGAATAAAAAAAATATATGCAAGTATAAAAGGATCCACCTTTAATCATTCTGTAGATTAATACTGATTAATTGAAATCATTAGTTCTCAGTGAATAGTATAAATTGAACAAATTATTAGAATAGAATTCAGAATCAGAAAGGAGTTCATACTGAGTACTTTTCAGTCTGTCCCTTAATTCACAAGACCTCTTATTAATCAACTAATTAGATTTAACATTTTTCTATGGTGGGTGTTAAACCCATTGGCCCAGATTAAATGAAAACAAGTCCCTTGTCGGATGCTCCCACAAAAGTAAGGCCGTGCGTAGTAGATTGTAAAGATTCAGAATGCAAGATGATGTCATTTAATGGAATGGGCCTTTTATTCTGAAATGGAGCTCATTCATAATAGTTGAAATTTAGAACATGGCAGGCCTCTGGGTTTGCCTTCCTCTGCTACTCCCCCAATAGAAGCAGCCTGTCAGCTGTATGCTAACGAGATGAACAATTAAACAAGGTCCTGTCTGGCTG